>APFE031219032.1:151920-210211 GCA_000404065.3 Pinus taeda
CTTGGGTAGCCTTTCCCAACTCTCTGTTAGGACAATACAAATGTACTGGCTCTCAATGAAGGTCTAGCTAACAAGGGTTTATGGCCCTACTCTCCTAGGGGAAAAGCCAAGTTTGCTTAGTAGTTTACAAAAGTTAAGAGAAATTATGGGTGAGGACAATGAGATCCTTGTGGGAGATTTCAACATGATCAAGGACTTGGGCAAGAAGAAAGGAGGAGTTTTCCAACTAGATCCTATTTCTCATTCCTTTCAGGAAATTATTCAATGTCTCAAAGTAGAAGACATAGATTTCATTCATGGCATCTTCACATGGAACAATCGTCGAGAGGGTAAGAACCAGATTGCATCGCGTTTGAATTGCTTCCTCATCTCAGATGATATCCTCCAGGAAGATATTTATCTTCAAGTTTTTATTCTGCCATGCGTGTGGTTATACCATTGGCCCATCCATCTGGAATTGACCTAAGAATGGCTCCACGGAATAGGCCTTTTTTCTTTGAGGTGTTTTGGCTTGACAAGCCTGATTTCATAGCAAAGTTAGAGAAATAGTGGAAGGATATCATGGTATCAGGACGAAGTCATACAGAAACTTTCCAGCTGAAGTTGAAGTAGCTCTAGAAAAACATAAAAGCTTGAAATCATTTCGATTTTGGTAACATTCACAAAGGAAAGAGGCAACTGGAGGAGGAAATGCAGTCAATCCAACAGAGGATTATCCTAGAAGTCTGGATAGAGACTCTTGCGGCATAGGAGGACCATGTCCTAAATTCTCTAGAGTAAAGAAGGAAACATTAGGATATCCCATGGAGACAAAAAGCGAGAGTACAATGGCTCCAAGAATGGGAGTGCAACATAAATTTATTCCCTAGAACCATGTTAAAGCATCAACAGGTTAACCAGATATTCTCCTTCAATGGCTCAGGAGGACAATGACTTATCCATCACAAGGAAATTTTAGAAGAGTTGATCTCCCATTTCCATTCTTTGTTCATAGAACCAAGGGTGGAGAGAAGTGATGCCATCTCTAGAGTGTAGAATTTTTTTGATTTTTTCTACAAATAAGCTAGCTCTGATACCATGTAGAACTTTTTCTACAAATCGGCTAGCTCTAATACCATGTAGAAATTTCCCACCTGTAGATCAACCTGGTAATGCAATGTACTAAAGCAAAACACTCGATCTACTTCTAAAAACAATTTAGCGAAAGTTGAATCAACCATGATAAACATCAATAAGAACACATATAATTGATATGGAGAAATCAAACAAACATAACACAGAAGATATAACTAGGGGAAAGCACCAGCCTAAAACCCTATCTCTGTATTCTCATACAAGTGGAATATGTCTGAATTACACAAAGCCTTAGCTCGGAAGCTATCTAGCTCTTAGTACAATCCCTCTGCTGCTCATAGACAGTCAAAGGCTTCTCACAAACCTTCTCCTCTACCCTCCAAGCCTCCTATTTCTATGCATAGTTTTTCCTGGGTCCTCTAGCTACAACCTGTGTGATTCTCACCTCACACACAACACTGACCTCTGAAATAACTGCACAAACCTGAAGGAGATAAATCCTCATCATGGATGAGCTTCCTTTATAGGAAAAATATTCATCCAACTGATAGTAAACTGTCCCTTTTCTAATCTCAACTGGGTCAATGACAGAACTGACATGCATCAGTTATCCATGAGTGAATACTCAATTATCTGAAAATACCAGTTGTTACATGCATGCAAGCATTAACAAACTAAATCTCATTAATTTAACAACTTGTTAAATTAATCTAACTGGACTTGACTCAGCTAACTGAGCCAACTAATTACAACTCATCCTTATCTCTTTAACTGATGGATAAATTCATCAATTAATAGATAAATTGTTGCATGTCCTCACATATACTTCAAGTTTGTTTTTCCTTAACTAATTAACTCATGGAGATTAATTAATTGATATTTTAAACTGATGTTAAGACCAAATTCGTTTTTACTTCCTATAGATAGACCAGGGACTGCTATAAATAGGAAGGGACATAGAAATGCTATTTTTAGAACTTTCTATTTTTATAAGTTTCACCTCTCACCCAAGGTGGCCAATGACCTCATTGGCCAAACTACTATTTTTAGACATGCTATTTTTAGGAGTCCTGTTTTTAGCACATTCTAAATTTAACATTTCTTGTTGCACATTTTTCAACAGTCACATAATGTATCCCTAAATTAATTACAATGGATCAGAATGAGGCCCTCATGAGGGAGATCTCCTTTTCAGAAGTAGAAGAGGTCATTTGTGTTCTCCCTTCAAATAAATCTCTTGGTTCCGATGAATTCACCTCAGATTTTCTTTAAAGCTGGTTAGCACTTCCTCGAGATAGAAATACATGAATTGGTTGAAGAATCCTATCAAACCCAAAGAATATAGTCGAGACTCAATGCCACCATATGAAAATTAATCACGGTCAACCATGATACAACGTTGCATTGTGACAAAGATGACCATAATATGAAAATTAACCATGGTCAACCATGGTGAACAATTTTTATTTCAGGGTTTATAATATTTATCTTAGGTTTTATATACCTTGGGATTATAATATTAATCCCTTGGGCTTAATATTCTTCCAATGGTTTTATAATCCCAGGGAATTTTAGTATAGTCCCTTCAGTTTATATTATCAATCCCTTGAGTTTATTAATGTACAAAGGTTCATATTCCTAGGGTATAATATTATTCATATGGTTTTTAATATTAGTCCTAGTGTTTAATATAAGTCCATTGGGCTTATAATCATTGTCCAACCTATTGTCACATTGTGGCAAATATTTTCTCAATACGAAAATCAACCATGGTCAACAATGGTCCAAAGTTGCAATGTGATAAAGATTGACTCAATATGAAAATCAATCATGGTAAACAATGCTCAACCATATTTATTTTAGGGTTTATAATATTTATATTAATGTTTATATACCCTCAGGTTTATAATATTAATCCCTCAGGTTTAATATTATTCCCTTGGGTTTATAAGCCCCTATTATTTTAGTATTAATCCCTTGGGTTTATAATATGAATCCCTTGGGTTTATTAATTGAAGGGTTCATAGTCCTTGTGTATAATATTACTCATAGGGTTTATAATATTAACTCTTGAGTTTATTATAAATCCCTTGGGTTTATAATCATGGTCAACTATGGTCAACCATCATCAATGCTCGTCAACCATGGTCAATTTTGGTCAACCATGATCCAACATCGCATTGTGATAAATATTGTCTAAATAAAGGTAAATTTAATGTGTATTTAAAGTAAAATAAATGTTGTGAGAATAATTTTCATTTTCTGTGAAAATAATTCTAACAAAGATTGTCTCAATATGAAAATGAGTGATGGTCAACCATGGCGAACAGTGGTCCAATGTCATATAGCGAAAAAGATTATTTCAATATGTGAATTAACCATGGTCAATCATGTTTATTAGGGCATTTATAATATTTATTTTATGATTTTTGATAGGATTTTCTCGATATGGAAAGAAATTGTGGTCAACCATGATCCAATGTCACATTGTGGCAAAAATTGTCTCAATATGAAAATCAACCATGGTCAACCATGGTAAAACATTGCATTCTGACAATGATTGTCTCAATATGAAATCAATCATGGTCAGCCATGTTCAACCATGTTAATTCTAGTGTTTATAATATTTATCTTAGGGTTTATATACCATGGGGGTTTATAATATTAATCCCTTTTGGTTTAATAATATATCCTTATGTTTATAATCTCTTGGAGATTTAGTATTAATCCCTTGGGGTTTAGTATTAATCCCTTGGGTTTATAATATCAATCCCTTGGGTTTATTAATCTAAGGGTTCATTTTCTTAGTGTATAATATTATTCATAGGGTTTATAATATTAATCATGTGGTTTAACATAAATTCCTTGGGTTTATAATCATGGTCAACCATGGTCCAACGTCACATTGTGACAAAGATTGTCTCAATATAAAAATCAACCATGTTCAACCTTTGTCAACCATCGTAAAACATGGTCAATCATGGTCAACCATGATCCAATGTCACATTATGACAAATATTGTCTCAATACGAAATTGAACCATGGTGAACCATGGTCCAAGGTCATATTGTGAAAAAGATTATCTCAATATGAAAATCAACCATGCTAAAACATGTTTATTTTAAGGTTCATAATAGTTATTTTAGGGTTTATATACCTTGGGTTTATAATATTAATTCCTTGGTTTTAATATTATTCAATTGTGTTTATAATTCCTTGGGGTTTCATTATTAATCCCTTGAGTTTATAATATGAATCCCTTGGGTTTATTAATATAAGGGTTCATATTCATAGGGTATAACAGTGTTCATAGCATTTGTAATATTATTTCTTGGGTATAACATAAATCACTTGGGTTTATAGTCATGGTCAACCATGGTAAGCCATGGTTCAACATCATGTTGTGACAAAAGTTGTCTCAATAAGAAAATCAACCATCGCCAACCATCATCAACCATGGTCGAATGTCCCATTGTGAAAAAGATTGTCTCGAAATGAAAATCAACCATGGTCAACCATGTTTATTTTAGGGTTTATAATATTAATCCCTTGGGTTTTTAGTAAATATACCTTGGGTTTATTATTCCCTTAGGTTTATTAATCTAAGGGTTCATATTCCTAGGGTATATATTATTCATAGGGTTTATAATATTAATCCTATTTTTTATATAAATACCTTGGATTTATAATCATGGTCACCATGATCAACAATGGTCCAACGCAATGTCACATTGTGACAAATATTGTCTCAATACAAAAATCAACCATGGTCAACCATGGTCCAACATCGCATTGTGACAAAGATTGTCTCAATATGAAAATCAACCATGGTAAATCATGCTCAACCACCTTTATTTTAGTGTTTAATAGTATTTATCTTAGGGTTTATATACCTTGGGTTTATAATATTAATTGATTAGGTTTAATATTACTCCCTTGGGTTTATAGTGTTGGGTTTTAGTATTAATCCCTTATGTTTATTATTCCCTTGTGTTTGTAATATGAATCCCTTGGGTTTATTAATCAAAAGGTTCACATTATTGTTTAATTATATTATTTAATTATTAAATATTATTAATATTTAATATTTAATTGTATTTAATATTATTTACTTTTATTTACTATTTTTTAATTTTAAATTATTTAATACCATTTGATTATTTAATAAAAAATATTAATTGATATTAGTAGTAATAATGGTCTTAATAATAATAATTTAGTAATAACAATAATTAATTTAAAATGATTATAATAATTTTATTTAACACTAATAAAAATTATTATAATCATTTTAAAATATTTTTGTTATTACTAAATAGTTATTTTTATTAAGATTATTATTATAGTTAATACTACTATAGAGATTGTATTTCCAATTAATTACATCATTAACATAATATGTGATTAATCCAAAAAGACAACCTCTATCAATATGGATCACAAAAATCTAAGATCAAGAATTAATACTATTCCTATTATTAATTAATAATATTATTAAATAATTAAATAATATAAAATATAAAATATATTATTAATATAAATTAAAAATTCAGAATCACTAGCTAACGGTGGTTTTCTGCGCTAACGTTGAACATGCAACTATGTTTTATTGCTTCTTCTAGTCTAGGTGTTCTATATTTTGTCCCCCAAGCCATCTCTAGGAGTCCTGGGAAGGGTACTATTCTGAATTATGGATATTGCGTCTAGAAGTCTCCAAGGAGCCTTGTTTTCTTTGTGTTCTTAGTTATATTCCTTGGTTTCAAAAGTTTACTTCTTGGGGGTCCTTCATTTCTCCCTTACATGCTCTCAGTCGTTTGAATTGTTGCCATTCTGGGGTCGGTGTTGTGTGAGTTTGCTCTCAGTTCACTTGGGTGGTAGATGTTTGCATCTGTGGGCTGGTGGGCTACTGGGCAGCATCTTTTCTAGGAAGATGTTGGATTTCTAGGAAGTCCCTCCCAGTTTGTCTCTAAACCTTCCTTAGTGTTGTTTCTATCAATTATAAGACCAACAGGTCATATTATTCTTCTGGTGTTTGTTCTCACCTCTATTCTAGTAGGAGTTTTTAAGGGTGCTCGAAGGCCCTATCATTCAACACTTTCGTTCTGCAAGCAATGACACACCAAAGAGGGAGGCTTCGCCATGAGGGTGAAAAACCACTTCAATGCAGGTTGCCCAGCTCATCTTCTGGAACTCTACTAGCTTGGAACGTAAGGGCGAAGTGGTGCATTATCTAGATTGTATCATGGATTCAATTTCCATTGACTCCATAACAGAGAAGCTACAAGATATACAGATCAATATGGACATCATTCATGTTCACAAGTATGAAGACCACAATGAATTAGTTGCATATATGAATGAAATAAAATTTAGCCGGAATGAGATATTTAAACAACTCAATAGCCTTCTTCAGAGCCATCACAGAACGAATGACCACCTCCACAACCTCGAAGCATGGGTGGAACATATTAGTTTTCATATGCATGAACGTGTTGGTTATTTTGCATCTCCCCCTATATTCCCTCCCCATCCCACTCCTTTATATGCTACTATTAGTTTCTGTGATCTTTTTGTCTCCCTTAAGCACGGTATGGCTTCTAAGCCTGGTGAAAATAATGCATGTAAAGACTTATCTACGGCATCCTTTGGTCCCCAAGTCCAACAACTCTAGTCAGAATGAGGAAAATGGGGTCATTCAGATATATTTTGTAATCCATGTGTTTATGGAAATATAATGAAAGAAATTTTACTCAAAAAAAAAAGAAAAAAAAAATCATATCTCTTAATACTTTTGTAATATTATTTTTATTATTATATATTTATCAATTGTAGATACAAATGAAGCCTTCAGTGTATATCAACCACATTGGTATTTTTAATGTGGTTACGTTAGTTTAATTGTGTGTGTGTGTGTGTGTGTGTATAATTGATAAAACGATGTTTTGTGATTTTAGTAATAATACTGAAAAAATGGAAATTGACTAGATTAGATCTAATTTAATTATGAATCTACCAACACTAAGAGGATCAATTTTTTTTCGTTATAAAAGATATTAAAATATTAAAATATTTGATCCTATTAGCACTTTGTAGATCCAGAGTTAAGATGGATATAGGATAGTTTAATTTTAATTATTATTACTAATTTTATGTTTTTTATTTTAATAAGTCAAAATATTTACATAACATAATCTAACATTACATAACATCTTCTATACCTACCAAGAGAGCACCTATAAAGACAAAAAATGTAAAAAATTAATGAAAACATTACAAAAAATCGAAAGTATTTAGATATGTAACTACATGACCCCTAACCACATACATAAAAATACAAACAAATAAAAAATCCAAATCATAACAGGTTTAAAATACACCCTTAATAGTCACAATGGTGATAAAGAATCATAATTACGTTATGTGACTCTTCTAGGGTTTCTAGGGCTCTAGGGTTCTAAGGATGTTTTTGAATCCTTGTTGTCAAATCAGTTTACTTCCTAGTTACAGAAGTTGTATTCTACCTTGAAGGTGAAATATGGTTGATTGGGCACATGTTAGCTCCCCTTGGGGGAGGGGGGTGAGTCCCCTCTTTCAAGAAAAATGTAACTAGTGCTCATCGTCCTACTTCTTGCCCGTTTGGTAGCACATGGAAACATAAAGGAAAGAAAGTGGACTCACCATCTTTGGGAGCACAATGGCAGTTTAGAATGAGGGAATGGCTCCTCCCAAAGGTAGCCAAAAAGCCCTATGTAGTGATCCCCATTCACCGTCTAGAACAGTCCCAACAATACATGCAAGATCATGCAATAATATTCAAATTTATATGCATTTGTCCTAAGGTGTCTAATATCCTTAGATGGATCCAACTCAAATGGCAACCAAAAGCCCCAATCGATCTTTGCTTAAGAACAAAGGCTTTCTTCACTGTGATCTTTGATGATTTGGAAGACTGGAAGAGAGTTCTGGACAACGGTCCTTACTTCATGAATAGTGTGGGGCTATTCATGAGATATTGGGAACCCTACTATAATCCAAAGAAGGAATAATTCCCGACAACGCCTATCTGGGTTAGGGTATTCTCTCTACCAGACGATTTCTTGGAGATGGACATCTTAGAATTGATTTGCAATTACATTGGTAATCTTTTTCAAGCATCTAATATCATCAAACGCTGAAGGTTTTCATCTTAAACCATAATTTGTGTCTACATGAACATTTCCCAACCCTTGGCAGAATCTGTGGACAATGAATACCATGATGAATTTTGGTCCCAACTGCTGGACTATGAGCATGTCTCATTCAAATGCAAAATTTGTCACGAATATTGGCATATTTTATGTGATTTCCCTCAGTGACATAAAGAGGCTCCAACCTTCTAGATAAATCCTCCCCAAGATGGCTTCTAAGAGGTGTCAATTTAGTGTTCTCCATCAAACATATGTCCTCCAAACCATGCTCTGACGTCCCCACCCCCCATCGGCGACGTTAACCCACCCAATCAAGAATAAATTTTCACTTCTCATCGAACCAGTGGAGAACGACAAAACAAAAGAGCCATAAATTACAAGCCAACCTCAATCAACAATGGAAGTGGAAACGGGTCGTGAAAAACCTATAGAAAAAAAACCATGTAAAAGGAAATCTCTAGAGGAGCTTTTGGCTAGCAAGGAGATTCAACAGGTCCTTTCTCAATATCATGAGGCCCTAGAACACCAAATCAAAATGGATCAGATAAATTCTAACGAGTAGATATTGATATCTTTTCTGCAAAATTGGCCTAAGGCTAGATTTGAAGATATTCCCCAAGATCTACTAGAAAAATTTCACCAGATCTACAAGGAATGGGAATAGCATCAAGCTCCTTTGGAACCTTCCCCACACTTGGCCTTGGCAATCTTTGATGAGGACACATATTCTAGGCGTGTTGAGTCTAGTTCGGTGTTTGAGAAAAGAAACAAGGGTAGAAAAGATACCAGTCAAGTGATTAGAGAAGCTGGAGCGATCTTATTTAACTCATGATAAGCCATGTCCTCATAGATTATTACCAATTCCCCTTACCTCCTCCTTAATGAAAGTATTCTCTTGGAATGTAAGGGGCCTCAACACAAAAGGTAAGTTGAGGTGCTTAAGAGATATAATTCAACACAAAAATCTAGATATCATTATTTTGCAGGAAACCAAGGTGACGCATGAGAAGTTAAGTGAAATCATGAGAATAAGCTAGCCCTTGATAGAATGTATAGCGCTGGATGCCAAGGGAAGTGCAGGAGGTATGGGGATTATCTGGAACAACCTATCTATCTCGCTTGGGTCTTAGATATCCTTCCCCAACTCTTTGTTAGAAAAAATTGAATGTATTGGTTCCTCAGCGAAGGTTTGGATAACACTGTTTTATGGCCCTACTCTCCCGAGGGAAAAGCCAGGTTTCCTTCGTAGTTTACAAAAGTTAAGAGAAATTCTAGGTGAGGACAATTGAATCCTTATAGGAGATTTCAACATGATCAAGGAATTGGGTGAAAGGAAAGGAGGAGTTCACCAACTATATCCTATTTCTCATTCCTTTCAAGAAACTATTCAATATCTCAAAGTAGAAGACATAGATTTCATTAATGGCATATTCACAGGGAAAAATTGTCGAGAGGGTAAGCACCAGATTGCATCATGTCTGGATCGCTTCCTCATCTCGAATGATATCCTCCAACAAGATGTTTATCTTCAATATTCTATTCTTCCATGCTTGGGATCAGAACATTGGCACATCTATCTGGAAATGCAAATGCAGCTGAGAATGGCCCTAAGGAGTAGGCATTTCTGCTTTGAGGTGTTTTGGCTTGAAAGGCCCGATTTCATAGAAAAGTTAGAGGAATGGTGGAAGGATATCATGGTATCAAGGTGAGGTCGCATGGAAACTTTCTAGATGAAGTTGAAGGAGCTCAAGAAAAGGATGAAAGCTTGGAATCATTTCGATTTTGGTAACATTCACAAATAAAATAGGCAATTGGAGGAGGAAGTGTGGTCAATCCGACTGAGGATTATCCTAGAAGGCTATACGGAGACTCGTGTGGGAGAGGAGGGTCAGGTACTAAACTCTCTAGATCAAAGAAGCAAACAGGAGGAAATCCTGTGGAGACAAAAATCGAGGGTGCAATGGCTTAGAGAGGGCGAGCACAACACAAAGTTCCTCCATAGAATTATGTTCAAGCATCAACATGTTAATCATATATTATCCCTTAATGGCTCGGGAGGACAATGACTTGTCCATCATGAGGAAATTTCAGAGGATTTTAGCTCCCATTTGCACTCTCTTTTCACAAAACCAAAGGTGGAGAGAATCAAATCCATCTCTAGAGTGAGATAATGTATCCTGCATTTAATTATGGTGGATCAGAATGAGGCCCTCATGAGGGAGATCTCCTTTTTAGAAGTAGAAGAGGTTATGTGTGCTCTCCGTTCAAATAAAGCTTTGGGTTCTGATGGTTCCAATTCATATTTATTTAAAGTTGGTTGGCACTTCCTTGGGCCAAAAATCCATGAATTGGTTGACAAATCCCATCGAACCCAAAGAAACTAGTCAAGACTTAATGACACCTTCCTCATGTTCATTTGAAAGAAATTTTTTGTGCTAGACCCGAATGGATTCATCCCAATTTCGCTTTTTAATGTCATATACAAGATAATTCCAGGAATTGTAGTGCAGCGTCTCAAACCCCTAATGAAATATATCTTCGAACCTGAGAAAATATGTTTTGTTAAAGGCTGACATATTATGGATGGTATTATTATTTCTAACGAGGTAATGCATTCCTTGTAATCATCCAGAACCATAGTTATGCTTATTAAACTTGATATGTCTAAAGCTTATGACCCTCTGAGTTGGAATTATCTCATTTCTATTGTTGATGCTTTTAGTTTCTCTCATTCATGGATAACTTGGGTGAAATCATTGATTGAGACACCATTATATTTAATGGTTCTCCATCTCGACCTTTTCGAGGTTCAAGGGGCTTGAGACAAGGGTAACCTCTCTCCACATTCCTTTTCATTATTACAGTTGAGGGACTGGGTAGACTCATTAAATCAACCTCCAAGTTTAGGAATCTCTAAGGCCTGAGGTTATATTCAAAGGCTCGTCCTGTCACACCAACAATTCGTTGATGATAACATGCTACATGGGAATCCAACGTTAAGGGAATATAAGAAATTTGGTATCCTCCTTGAGGAGTTCCAGCAAGCTTCGAGCACAATCATTAATGGATAAAGTTAGATATTTTATTTTTCAACAACAATCCTAGGGTTCAAGGACATTTGGTTAGGACCCTCGGTTTCTGCATCCATTCACTTCCAAGAACTTATCTTGGAATTACCTTAGTATCTAACTACCTAAGATTAATTGCTAGAAATATCTTTGAATCACATTAACCGGAAGCGTTCTAGCTGGTCCTTTAGGGCTATGAACTCGACTAGTAGATTAATTCTCTTGAAGTTGGTTTTGCAAGCTCTCCCAATTTATTAGCTTTTAGCCCTTCTAGCCCCACAAGGTATTTACAAGGACATTATTACCAAATTTCATAGATTTCTCTAGTCAGAAGCGCATAATGGTAGGAAATGGTCTCTGCTAGCGTGGGAGAAACTATGCAAGTGAAAGACCCATGGTGGCCTTGGCCTGAAAGATCCAGAGATATTATCAAAGTTATGGTGGAGATGGTTCCAAGGTGGCCAGGAGATTTGGAGACCTTTGGTCTCACAAATATGGCTCGATCAACATTCTCGACCCTTTGTCTAAACATCAACACTTGCAGGTTGGTTCTTCTATCTGGAACATGGAAAAAGAAAATAGGGATATTGTTTAGGAACATAGATTTTGGGAAGTTAGGAATGGCCGTCAAGCCACCTTTTGGGAGGAGGTATGGATGCAACACCCCAAGCTCAGTCAAGAAGATCACCTCAGGGATATTCAGATATTCACCTCTCAACTAGGAGCAGTGTGAGTTCAAGGCTTTTGGCAGGATAACAATGAGTCGTCAAAATGGAGAGTGTGGAAATCTCAAGCGCACTGGTCGGATCACGACCCCCTTTTGGACTTGGAGGCTTTTTCCTTGATCCTCTAGAAACACCCAGTATTAAATAATTGAGTCAGATAAACTCAGATGGTGTCAACTCCCTCGGGGTATGTACTCTCTTAAGGAGGCATTTTACATTCTCTCCACCTCAACAGATTTGGTACCAGATTGTGTATGGAAAATGATTTGGTACTTAGGGCTTTGGCCAAAAGTATATTTTTCCTCTGGCATATTGTTCATGGCAAACTTCTCACTTGGGATAAGCCCGCGAAAAAGGAATTTGTAGTCCTTCCCGCTGTCCTCTTTGTGCTAGCAAGGAGGAAACAAAGAACCATCTTCTCAGTTTTTGCTTTGTGGCAGTGGACCTTTGGAATTGAATAAGTAACATTTTTCGGGGTTGTTGATCAGTTTTAGAGTATTCTAAGAGAATCGTTGGAATTATGGCACTAGAAGCTCTTCAAGAATCCCATAGTAAACAGAGCATGGTGTATCTCTCAAAGCTTCATCATTTGGAATCTATGGAAAACCATGAAATGAGTAGTGTTTCACTTAGAGATCATCAGGACCGATTAGGTTTGGGAAGTGACAAAGTGCAATATCAAAGAATCCATCATAGTCAATCGTTGGTCAGAATACGATTGGAAATTTGAGGGTTGAGAGAGTGTCATCCTTAAGGAGTTAGCTCTTAGTCTAGATTTAATTGTCTCTGGTACGCTCGTGTGCTCATCATGAGGGGAAGATCAAATGGTACTTTTATGTGACCTCTGCCTAATTTCTTTAAGTTAAACTTTGATGGAGCTTCTAAGGGATACCTTGGACCGGTTGATTTCGGGGGCTAGATTCAGAATGACATGCGGAAGGTGGTGAAAATATTCATGGCTTTGTGTGTACTACCACCAACAATGTCGTTGAATTTATAGCACTTCAGAAAGGTCCCCAACTTGTCGTTGAGATGGGCCTAGCTAATCGGCTGGTCTTTGGAGACTCAAATAACAGTCTCTATGCTCAAGAAGTTGGAGGTTGGAAATTATTGGTGAGAGAAACCATTCTCGTTTATCTTCCTTATATTATGTAGTCACAAAAGATGTGAGAAGATAAGGGAATTAGGTAACCGACAAGCTTGCTAATTGGGGAAGTGATAAACAAAGTCGTGAACTTCTCCATGATTTGCCTTTCAATTCTTGAACCATTCATCTTGATGAGTTCTACTAGATATTGGTTAAAGAGGAGGGTTCCCTGATAAGTGTGAAAATGTTTGATACATGCTGGATACGTGTGCAATGAAAGTTAACAATCGAAAAATGGAAAGGAGGATAGATTACATATCCTCCTATTACATAAGTTGCAAGGTGAGAGGATCAGTGCGGCATGTGATACTTCATTCATCCTCATGGGAATGTGCGCTCGTAAGGAAATATGGTTAATGGCGAACACTAGGGTTATGGAATGTTATCTTGCATTAGTAGTGTGGAGGTTGGCTGACTTTGGCATGAGCAGTGTTACCCTGTCTAGGTTCTTTGGTCCTCACGTAGTCTTGGAGTGGTGGAGAAAACGACGTCGTCACTTCCTCCACCATGAATGGATAGAAAAAGCCACAGTTCTTGCAAATTTTAAATTTTTTAATGATTTTTTTTTTTTTTTTAAGTATTTAGATGATATATATACGAGATTAATATAGAACAAGCTGATAAAGATGATTATAATATAATATTAAAATATAAATATATCTATATAATATAATATATAATATTAAATATATATATATATATAGTTGTGAGTCCATGGGGTGTAGTTTAATTGATAATTGTTTTGTTATGAAGTAATATGAAAAGCATGAGATTTAAAATTAAAATCTTTTTAAATTAAACTAACCAAAAAAATTGAATAGTAAAATTTTTAAAATAAAATAAATTAAAATATACCGTATATTATTATATTTTAAATATCGGCATATATAACAAACAAATAAATATGATAAATTTAAAAATAAATTAAGATAAAGTATTTCACATTTAACTTTTTAATTGTTATTATATAAACAAATGAGTTGTAAATTTTTACAATAGAATATATTAAAATATAAAATATATAACTGGTTAACAATTATTATTTTTTTGAAAGTATCTACACGATATATACCGGATTAATAAGATTAACAGAACAAACCAATAAAGATACCAAAGTTAATAACATAGTAAGATAAAGTATAAATAATTTAACTTTTTTAAAGTATTGTTATTAGGATTGTTTAAATATCTACATAACTGAAATTATATGAAATTTGAGGGTAGTCTAACAAAGGGAAGAGTTGTTTGGAAAGTTATGAAAATTTTTGTTATATTTAAAAAAAAATTAGCAAAGGTTTTTGTAAATCTAAATTACAGTTGTTAAATTTCAAAATTTTAAAGGTTTTAGACTTTTTAATAGCGTTGAATCTATTTCCACCCTAAAAAAATTATTCAAACACTACCCTAAGATTTTCTAAATTTTTTACCAAAATTCCAACAGATAAAATTAAATTCTATTAAGCTATATAAACCTGGAAAATTTACAATCCAATTAAAATATAAAGTAATTATTGAGCAGTTACCCACTTCCATTCGGCCATTTCAATTCACATTCGACTACTTGCGAGGCCAAGGAATGACTCCAATCGCTCGTGTTCGTGCCGCTCCCCTCATTTGCAAACCATGTACACTCCCCTCTGCTATTGCACGAAGCTTCCAGTTCCGATTCCATTTCCTTGGTACCTGACATCAATGGCCCATCGATTTCTTCAAGGGCCAGCAACGCCTCTGACATTGAGGGCCTTGACAGATCCTCCCGGTGCGCGCACTGCAGTGCCAACAATAAAACTTTCTCTATTGTTTTCATGTCTCCCGAATTCCGAATCGTGATATCGATAACCTCTTCAGCCCGGTTCTTCTGCGTCATGTCGCCCACCCAGTCCGATATAAGGGAGTGTTTCAGAACACCACCACTCGAATCCAGAGCCCTCCGACCCGTTATGAGCTCCAGCAGTATGATGCCGAAGCTGAATACATCGCTTTTGTTGCTCAGATGACCGTAGAGAGCATATTCCGGAGCCACATAACCGAGCGTCCCAACGGTCCTGGTTCGGTAATGGGTTTTATCCTCTTCTTCTTTCTTCAACTTCGCCATTCCGAAGTCTCCGACAAAAGCATTCAGATGGGTGTCAAGCAGCACATTCGCAGCCTTCACGTCCCTGTGAATGATGGCCGGCTTTGCAAACTCGTGCAGATAAGTTAGCCCCCTGGCTATGCCCACTGCAATTTTGTAGCGCTCCGCCCATGACAGGCATGTTGATGTTTTGGTATTGAAGAGGCAGTCAGCCAGACTGCCGTTTTCCATTAAATCAGAAACCAGAAGCTGCTCGCTAATCTCTCCGGCTTCGTTGAATTCAACGCAGTAGCCCCTGAGAGGAAGCAGGTTGCAGTGCTTAATACTGCCGATGACACGCAGTTCGTGGCCGAAATTGGCCCCTCCGTTGATCTGGCCGGAGTTCTTTAATCTCTTCACGGCTATCCGCGATCCGTTTGGCAGCGTCCCTCGGTAAACGGTGCTGAAACCTCCTTGGCCGATCACGTTGGACGCCGCAAAATTCGCAGTGGAATCTCTGATCTCCGACAGGCTAAAGAACGTCAGCCCCGTGCTTGAGCTCAACAATTCGTATCTCTGCATCGATTTCATCTGTTTTGATTTCCAGAGACGGGACTTTCGGCGGTTTAAATACACACAAATGCTCGACAGCAGGAGAAGAATTCCTACGACAGGGATAGCAGCCAGGAAATACGATTTCGTGACTGTGTTTTTTACATCCATTGGCAACGCCGTTAAATTCTGTAGGCTCAGAAGACAGTAAGCGGCGTCAGAGCCGAGACCGTCGTAGCTATTGATGCCTCCTCCCACATAGATCATCACAAACAGTAGGCAATTTGATTTACCTCCAGATTCTTCATTCAGTGAATGAAGTGCCACTGCCATGGCGCTCAAGCATTGATTGCACTGAAAATCTCCAGCACCAGATCCGTTGCAGTTCAACTTCATGCCGGACGAATCTACCCTGGCTTCGAAGGTGCTTAGATTGTCAATACCAAGGCAGGTGCCTGAATCCGAGACGAAACTTCCAGACCCGACGCTGCAGCTATTGAATAGTTCGGCTCCTATGCCCGCCCGTGCTTCCAGTTGCCTCTGAAATTCGTTTAAACATACTGTCGCCGTGTGGTTGGAGGGAAGGAGGAATGAACGGGTGGTGTGCATCCATGAAAAGTAAAAGATTTTGATTAGATCGGCGATGCCTTGGCAGCAGTGAGATTTGTCTGGCCCAGAACATTGTTGAAGCATCCATGGATGAGCCGCAAGCTCTGCGCTAATGTTCAGCGGAAAATAATATGCTCCGAATTCTCCAACTTCAGCTCCCGATGAAATCTTCAATGCCTCCGCCTGAATTGATGCCAAAGTAAGCGAAAACGTAAAACAGAACAGCAAGCTCTGGTGCATGATAGCTTTCATTATAGCTTTCCTGTAATTGATTGTAACAGAGAAAATCGTAACAACAGATCAAACTAATATGCCGTTTGTCTGTTTTGCTGTAAGTGGCCCGTAATTAATAATTGATAAATCGGTTGATGCCAACAGCTCACCATTCAACAGCATGCTTCGAGATTTGATTGGCATGTGGACAATGCGGTCCGAAATTGCAAGCTGTGACCACAAAGATCTTATACAGCCTGTGGAGGAATTGGTTCTCTCCTGCAGCCTTATGACCAGAGTGTAGGAGAGGTATTGCAAATATTGTTTTTCACAAATTTGTTAGGTTGCTTTAGCAACTTCGTTTTATGGGCTTGGTTCGTGTCGAAAGTGGTTTGGTGGGTTTGTTAGACGTCAATATGTATTTTTAAAACGTCTTTCAGAGATGCATGAGGCTCCGTGTTTGATATTCTTTGAATTTCTTATAAATGGCCTTTTTTTAATAACATATTTCCTTTATTAAACCATAATTAAAATCTACAGTAAATCATTTTAAAATTAAATATTGAGAATATTAAAAAAAATATAAATTTATCTATCAAATATCTTATTATAAGCAAATTTATATTTATATATATTATAATAAAAAAATTATATAAATGAATAATTTTAAAATTTAAAATAATTGTAAAAAGTCAGATTTCCAATATAATAAGTAGCGTAGAGCACACTTGCAACATAATAATAAAGAATAATTAAAGTTAAAAATGTAAAAATCATTACGATGATAATGCTGAAATCAAATGGTTTAAAGATATAATTGCAATATAGTAATTATCAATTATTTTTCAAAGTGCAAAGATATTAAAGTAATATAAGATTTTGGAAACTTATTTTGAAAAACTAAATTACTAAATATAATAGAATAAATATTAAATCAAGAAGTTTTATATTTCAATTGTTTCTTACTTGTTGATGGAAAATTTGAGGTTATAACATTTGTTGATGGAAAATTTGTGGTTAAGACATTTGATTATGCCCATAGCAATTAGGATGATGATGCTGAAATCAAATTGTTAAAGGTATAATTGCATTATAATAATAATTATGAATTATTTGTAAAGGTGCAAAGATACATCGAAGGAATATAAAATTTTGGAAGATCATTTTGAAAAACTAAATCACTAAATATAAAGGAACAAATATTAAATCAAGAAACCTTCTATTTCAGTTGCTGCTTACTTGTTGATAGAAAATTTGTGGTTACGACATTTGTTGATGGAAAATTTGTGGGTAAGACATTTGATTATGCCGAGAGTAATTATGATGATAATGTTGAAATCAAGTGGTTATTTGTGGTTACGGCATTTGTTGATGGAAAATTTGTGGGTAAGACGTTTGATTATGCCGAGAGTAATTATGATGATAATGTTGAAATCAAGTGGTTAAAGGTATAATTGCAATATAATAATAATTAGCAATAACTAAATCACTAAAAAGAATAGAATAAATATTAAATCAATAAACCTTCTATTTTAGTAGTTGTTTATTTGTTGATGGAAAATTTGTGGTTATAACATTTGTTTAAGGAAAATTTGTGGTTAAGACATTTGATTATGCCCAAGGTAATGCTAAAATCAAGTGGTTAAAGATAATATAATAATAATTAGCAATTATCTTCAAAGGTGCAAAGATACATAGGAATATAAGATTTTGGAATATCATTTTGAAAAACTAAATCACTAAATATAATAGAATAAATATTAAATCAAGAAACCTTCTACTTCAGTTATTGCTTACTTGTTGATAGAGACTTTGTAGTTAGGACATCTATTGATAGAAAATTTGTGGTTAAGACATTTGATTATGTCCATAATAACATGATTGATGGAAAGTAGTTTTACCTATAGCCCCTAACCACTATGGAAATTCTTATAACTGACCCTTTTCTTTTTTAACAATTTTCCTTTCTTAAAACATGATTAAAATCTACAATATATCATTTTAAAATTAAATATTGAGAATATTAAATAGAATATAAATTTTATCTATCAAATATTTTATTATAAGCAAATTTATTTTTAAAATTTAAAATAACAAATTCAAATTCTAAAAGGCAGATTTCTGATATAATAAGTAACATAAGGCACAATTGCAATATGATAAAAAGAATAATTAACTTTAAAAATAATGCTGAAATTAAGTGGGTAAATGTATAAGTGCAATATAAGAATAATTAGCAATTATCTTTTAAGGTGCAAAGATCCATCAAAGGAATATAAGATTTTGAGAGATTATTTTGAAAAACAAAATCACTAAATATAATAGAATAAATATTAAATCGAGAAGGAATATAAAATTTCAGAAAATTATTTTGAAGAACTAAATCACTAAATATAATAGAGTAAATATTAAATTAAAAAAAACTTTATATTTAAGTTGTTGCTTACTTGTTGATGGAAAATTTGAGATTATGACATCTCATGATAGAAAATTTGTGATTAAGACAGAAAATAGTTTTACACTATAACCTTTTAACCAATATAGAATATCCATTTTTTATTATCAATTTTTATAAAACATAATTAAAAAAATCTCTCTCTATTATATAATTTAACATTAAAAATATTAAATTAAAATATAAATTTTATCATGAAATATTCTCATTAAAAGCAAATTTATATTTATACATTTTATTAAAAATTATATAAATTTAAATATAAAATAACAAATTCCATATTGTAAAGGCATATTGCAATATTAATTAATATAAGGCAACAATTTGCAATATAATAATTAATATATAATAAAAGAATAATTAACGGTAAAAATGTAAACATCAGTACGATGATCATGCTTGAAATCAAGTGTTAGAGGTATAATGCAATATTATATAATATTAATGAATCATGCTTGAAATCGAAGTGGTAATGATAAAATTGGCAATATAATAAAAAAATAAAAAATTAATTTATATTAGATTATAAATTTATAAAGAATAATATTTATAATTGTAATTGGATTTTATAATAATGTTTGTAGTTTATTTATCTATTGGCTAAAATTGGATTTAATTGTGATTAGAGAAATTTTAGATTTAAAAGAAAATAAAAGTTATGAAAATAATTGATTTTGTAAATATCTTTAAATTTGATATTGAAGATGTAAATAAAGTATAAAGTTTTAAGAGAAGGTTTTTCATTTTTTTTATTATAAAAAAATATAAGCTTTTTCATTCTATGGATCTTAAAGATTAGTCTCACGTTTATTTTCATAATAGAATTTTTGAGAATTTATTCTCTTTTGGTAATGTTGATTTTCTTGTTTAAGTTAGTTATGACCAAAAGATAACATTGGCATTCTACGCCAAGTCAATGAATTTTTGATAGTAACTTAATTTTCTTTATTTAATATTTCTTCATTAGCTTATAGTTTCTTTCAAAAGTTACATGGTATAGTATTTGTAATATTATCAAATCAATATTATAGGCAGTGATTTTTTTTCATGTTCTTCTATAACTAGACAAAAATTAGCCTTTTGAGCTTTTTATGCCATCTTTTCTTGTATTAGGTGATTTTAACTCCAGTTTGAAGAAATTATAGGAAGCCTATTTTTATTCATGTTTATTATTTTGTGCTTATACATTAGGTACATAAACCTAACATGACTCTCAATTGATGAAACACCACTATCTAAAACCTAACATTACTCTCAATTGATGAACCACCACTCTCTAAAAGAAGAGTTAAATATGGTGTATTTCTCTTAATTTTAAAACTATAAAATTGAAAAAGGCTTTTATATTTTCTTGACTTTCTTATAGAATTCTCTAGAGAAAATACAACTGCAAACATTACATCCATATAAGATAATGAGAGTAATGAGGATCTCAAAGAGAAATTTATTTTTAAAATAGAAAATATATGGTTTTACATTTATTCTTAGGATTAAAATAAGTTTTCCATCATTCAATAATCATTTTTTTGCATGAGATATAACTAGTTGAGCTTGTGATAAGGTCCACTTCAAGATATTTATATATTAGTATCATCATACACAAAAGTCGCGTATGTGATATTTTTGGATTTGACTTGCGTAACCTTTGTGGTATTTGTTGATATACTAGTGTTAAAATAAAAAACGTTGAGAATACTTAGTTTTTTGTCCAGATTAAATGGATATATTTATAAAATAATAACATCATTAATGTAAATAACCATTTTAGATCCATTTTAAAGTATAGAGGGACCAAATCCCTTTTCATTTTAAAAGAGGTTTGCATCTCACGAGATTTGATTTCTTTAGGGGATTGGTAGATCCAGACTTATGATGGATATAGGTTGGTTTAATTATTAATTATAACTATAAATACAAATATAATTATTTAATTTTATGTTTATTATTTTATTTTATTTTATTGGCATCAAAATGTTAAGATTACATCTTTATCATATTAGATGAATGCTTATAGGGAGTTAAGTTTACTATATATATGTGTGTGTGTGTGTGTGTCAATTATTTATACCACCCACCAAATAAAAAGTAGTTATGTTCGGAGCGAAAATACTAATTAAAATGTGATATTATTACATTTAATCTAATATTTCCCGTCACACCCCACCCTAAATATTACATTTCACTCAATATTTCTCCTCACCCTTGCTAAATTTATAGTTGAGTTTGTATATTTTTAGATTTAAAATGTAAAGAAAAATTACAATAAGAAGTGGACCTGTTGAGGGGAAATATTGGGTAAAATGTAATATTATAGTAATAATTATTAAAATATAATGTTGGGTAAAATGTAATATTATAACCTAAGCAAAAGTGGATGGAGGTAGGACAATAATTACATTTCTCCTAATATGTATTTCCAAATAAAGATCATATCGCACAAATTCCCAAGGTGAACATATCCATAATTTTTTTTTACCTTTATAGCCTACATGGATTCAATCCATCATTTTCTATAGCTAATTATGTATCTAGATATGAGAACAAATTAAGATGGATCTATGCTAGTTTAGTGTCCCCCTTAAATAGGTTATATTCCACATGAATACCATGGATTCTTAAAACCATGGGTCATTTTTATTTTTATTATTTAATTTCTATAGGCTTATTTTTATTTTATTTTCATCAAGTTAAAATGTTTGCATTAAATCACATGAAGCTACACATCTCTATCATATTTTAATTTTATTTTGACCGAGTCAAAATATTTATATTACATTAAGATACATTTCACATTTGTAACATACTAAATGAAAATTGAAATATTTTATTTATGGCCAACATTAATTTTTAAAACAACATTATTATTATTATTAAATAAAGCTAAACATAATATCTCTCACAAATAAATATATTAATAAATAAGTATATAATATATGAATGAAAATATCCCCTCATATAAGCCGAATAAAAACTATCATTAATTGAGTTAAAGTACTTTTACCTCTAATTTCCTCTACCAATCGTCATTTTTTTAAATAGAATTACAACTTAAAAAAAACAAACAAATAGAATTACACTATTTACACGCATAAGCTAAATTAAAAATAAGCCATGTATATTTAACCAATATTTCATACTAAATAGAATTACGCTATTTACACGCATAAGCTAAACTAGCAATTGTCCCAAAATGTACAAAGAGAGGCCGATAGGATTATTAAATTGAAATTGTTGAATTTCTCTAGAAGAGATGTTGGTTCAAGCCTAAGGAATGAGAAATTTGAGTTGGCTAAAGGCCTTCTAATTGTTTTTTATTATTGTAAAATTATATTGATAATTCATCGGTTTTACTTTCAAAAGCTTGAAGGAATTTGAAGAGCAGGTATTAATTGCTTTGTGGGATTTGATCCCAAAATCCTTGATTAGTAGATATATACTCAATGAAATGATAATTGGTTGAAACCCTGCACAAATGTTTGATATAAGAAAATAAGCCAAAAAGGTTGAAAGTCTTAATTGGTTTGTGGAAAACCTTGTTTTCTTGGACTGGATCATTGTGCAATTACTTTTCTTTAGATATTTTGTTTATATCTATATTACATGGAAAACATTGTATGTCTTATTTCATTTTAGAGTAAGTTAATTACCCAAAATTAAGAAACCTCTATAGATGGCCAAGCATCTATGAAGCTTTCTAGTGACCAAGGCAATAACCACCATGACTATCCCCTACAATTTGACAATGTTTCTCTACCCAACCAGATTGAATACTTAGGGAGCAAAAAGCAAGCCAATTACACAAACAAATTGCCTTTGGAAAGAATTATGCATATACATAGAGCAAAATCCAAATACTCTACCAAGAAGAAAGTTGTCCACACAAATTTTCATTTTTAATTTACTGAAACTTATGATTCGCTATGTTAATAAATCCAAAACATTCTTAATGTAAATACACGTTTAGATGAAAAAGATAAAAAAAATAACATTGTAACATATTATAAGCTCACAGATATATCAAAGTTAGAGATATGTATAGAGTACATTACAACATCATCGTTGAAACCACAATAATCTTCTCATGATTCTGCTCACGAATCACGAGCACCTCGAATGTGTCAACCCTGTAGTCGATCTCTAATCAAATCCCGAGAAGTTTTGAAGCCTTGACACCCGCCTCATATAACAAAAAAATATATTTAACAAATTAAAATAAGCATACGTAGTGATGAAGCAATCATTAAGTACCCAACAACAGGGCAATTAATGTTATATATGTTACGATACACACTGAAATTCAAATTACCTTTAAGTACCTACAATGTAAGAATATACATCGTTGAATTCAAAGTATCTTCCAATATTAGAATATACCTTGTTAAATTCAAAGTAGTTTCAGAATTTCAGATCCCACTGTAAATGTTGGATTATATGCTATTGGATTTGGATTTGAAGTAACTTCGACATTATATATATATATATATATAAATATATTATATATATATGCTCTGTAAATATAAATAGTGGCTAATATATGTGGCTAATATATATTATATATAAATATATATATATATATTGCTCTGGTAAATATATAATATGTGTCTAATGATGAGATGCATCCACATCTAAGAAGATGGTGAGATACTGTTTATTGTTTCTTTCGAGGAAAATCGAGGTACTCTTTATTTCTTTTATTTTTAAGAAATTATTTATTTAAAAATATATATATTAGCTTTTTTTTTTCAATTGAACTTGATGGATCTAACAACACCCTATTTTCATCAATTCCAATAATCTCCCATGACTTAAGGTTACGATATGGGCACAAAATAATAATGCATACATGCTTAACTTTGGCTTGTGGAATGGAACTTCATAAGACTGCATCATTGTCCTATAATTATCTGGTTTCCATTTATTGATTATATCCTCCTCATTTTGAATTGATTCCACTTCCACTGCACCTCCATAATTGGCCTTTGAATCTGCAGTCGCATGCTCAGATTCTCCAATGACTTCCATCTTTATGACTAGTTATATTATCCCAAGTATCTCTGAAATTGATCATACAAATCTTATTTCATTAAAGCATGCCCTTCTAATCCATTGAGTTTAGCTATGATTCAGACCTGAACTACAAAAATTGCTAAAAATCAAAAGGCTTGGCAAAAAGATGAATATTGGAAAATTGAGGAGAACACCCCTGCCTCCTCCCAAAAAAAAACCAAACACCTTCATCACACGACTAATTAACACTATGCCTGTAAATAGGCAACTACCCTTTAAACACCCCTATTGCCAATGATAAATCAAACCTGATTCTGCACTTGTAATATTGTTAAGGTAAAATTATGATAATAGATTCAGCACAAAGGTAAGTGCAGAAAAGAAGAAGGCATTAAAATAACTGCAAATACTTAATATATCTACATGCATGCAAAATTCCAAGCCATAACCTTTGTATTTGATGGCATGCAACTCCCTGAATTAATGCATTTCCATCCCTCAGACAAAAGTCCACGCCGCAACCTTCTGATTTGATAGACCATAGCTCGCTTCCTTAGTGTACTCCGCTATCAACTATTTGATTCAAATCTCTAATCATGAATATTGACATAAGAGAGTAAGTGAACATCTTTGATCACACCTTGCTATTTTGCAAACTAAACACGACCATGATTTGTCATACGTTAAAAAAAGGCAGATTTCATTCGCATCATACCACAGCCGCGCACTTTGACAGACTTAACTCAAGACTTGGGGAGGTTATGGTTAAATACAACATTCTATAACATAACCATGTGGACGTCATTAAAGAAGAAGTCTCCAAAGCTAAATAATCTCCTGCAAAGGCCAAGCAACCTAGAGATTGTTCAAGATTTCATCTTGTTTCCATTGTGCTGACCCTTGATATGGAAAATACACTATTGGTTTGCATTTTATAATCATTTTAATTTGACCTTATCTATCATATCCTCATATGGTAGAGCTGATATCAGTTTCCTTTGGGAAAAAGCCATGATGCCCTCTATTTCCAGCCACAACACAATTGTTTTACTGCGGAAGCCTTTCTCAGTTTCAATTTGCCTACTGGTGCATGTGATGCTATTTGCAAGGGATAGGAAAATAAACCTTGTCTGCCACTCCCATGCCATTGCTGACTTGCTGGGGCCGATCAAGGGTGCTCTTGCTGGCTTGGGTCTGATGGACTTGAGTAGTCTCAGATCTGCATATCCTGTGGGGGTGTGGTGTTTCCCCTCACACCCTTTCAACATTTTATAGGTAATAGTTAATAGGTTAGTTGTGCTTCCTAACTAAACATATGTCACTCCTTCGCATGATGCCTGAAAAGTTGCAAAGGAATAGTTTGATTTCTATTTCACTACAAGGCTCATGCTGCACTCTTGCATGAAGGCATGTGCCTTCATTAAGGGGTGCAATTTGATTTTGTCTGGACTCTGTACAACTGTGTTTTGTAAATCATAGTATTCACTAGCTCATAGGTAGCCAATTTTAGTATTTAGGCCCAATGTTATTTTCCCTTTATATGTTTCTATGGGAAAATCCTTTCTGATATCCACCCTTTTTGTGTAATATGTTCTTTGTACTGATATATTTTTTTATCGATAGAACTTGGAGGCGTGTTTAATATATACATGTGTGCACTATTTGGGCACACATGTATGTGTGTTTGGCCTCCCTTCTGTAGACAAAAATTGAGTTTAACAACCCCATTCCTTACAATATCAGAGAAGCCTGCATACAATTTTGAATTCAATTACAAGAACTTTTGTTGCTTTGTACATCAGGTTGTGGTCTAGTGGAAACTTGAGAAATTTTTGTTACAATGACACGGTTTCTAATCCTAACATGCATGCTCCTCCCTTGAATGAGATTTTCCAGGTGTGCCTCTTGACTATATTGAATATTATTGAGGTATGCGGATTATGGTATGGTCCTGGCAAGTTACCAGTTCTTCGCTCAAATGTGTGAGGGTGGGTAGAGCTTCTTACAAGGTTTACCATCAATGTAAAGATAATAGATTCCTGTTTACGAATAAATAAAGGAATTTCTTTAACCTACAGGCAAATTATGGTATCATGCTGACAAGGAACCAGTTCTTCGCTCAAATGTATGAGGGTGGGTAGATATCCTTTCTAGGTTTACCATCCATGTAAAAGAAATAGGTTGCCAGATATAGAATAAATAAAAGAAATTATTTTTATGACATTTCTCACTGCTGATAATGTGTACTTAAATTGAGGAGGTAGTGCATCAGATGGATCATCTGTGAAAAAAAAATTAATCTTACCTGATTCTAGAGAAGAGTGTGGTATTTCTGTAATAGTCCAATGCTTCATCCATGAGCTTCTTATGCTCCTTCGAACCTTCAAGAAGACAGCTGAAATAACCCATGTTCTCTAAGCTTCTCTTGAATGCCTCCCATCCAATATCTCTTCTCCTTACTGCTTTCAGTGCCGGGCTTTGGACGCCAACAACCCCTGAACCACTCAGTCCGAGTTCTGAATTCTCCATCTCGGACTGATAATGTGATCTCTACTGATACATCACCTCAAATCCACAGTTTATCTTCATACCCAGTTCTTCCTCCTTGTAATTTGGAGACGACAGAGGCGGCATCAGATAGCAACATGGTGCCTGAAAGGCTTGCTGCATGAGCTGAGCATACGTGGCCCTTGAAATCCTCACAGAGACATCTACCATCTCCTTATTGCCCAAAAAATTCTCCATCCGAGACGTCGCCTTCATGGAATCCACGTCCCTATCATAAAAGGCTTCCACCGCCTTAGAAATCAAGTGCAGATCGTGCTTCAAAACCTGAGCCACGCTCATAGGAACTCAAACCCTGACCCTATGCATATTAACCCTAGCTTTATTGGAATAACCTTTAATACGACTGTTTATAGCGTTCTGAACATCATCGCTAGCTCTGGTTTGCACAAAACCACCCTTGAGAGCCCGGAAGGAGTCCCATGCTGAGGGTTTCACCGGTAAATGGTAAACCTCTCCCATAGAAGCAGAAACAGGCAGAATGTGAATTTCTCCCTGCCAGATAAAAACCCTGTTCCAGCTGTTTTCTGGCCGGAGCCATTCCAAACACTGGGCGAAACACTAGTTATGCATTTCGTGATTTTGCGTAGGATGAAGACCATGAACCATTCGTCCTCTACGTTGTCTTCGTACTTGAGCCTGCTGTGAAGATGGGGAACGGAAGCCCGCAGGTTCGAGTCCCATAACTCTCGCAAGAAGAAAGAAAGTTGTCCACACAAATTTTCATTTTTAATTTATGGAAACTTATGATTCGCTATGTTAATAAATCCAAAACATTCTTAATTTAAATACACGTTTAGATGAAAAGGATAAAAAAAATAACATTGTAAGATATTATAAGCTTACAGATATATCAAAGTTAGATATATGTATAGATTACATTACAACATCACTGTTGAAACCAAAAATACTCTTCTCATGATTCTGCTCATGAATCACGAGCACCTCGAATGTGTCAACCCTGTAGTTGATCTCTGATCTCTTATTCTAAAGCAATTTGAGCTGGCTAAAGGCCTTCTAATTGTTTTTTATTATTGTAAAATTATATTGATAATTCATTGGTTTTACTTTCAAAAGCTTGAAGGAATTTGAAGAGCAGGTATAGAATTGCTTTGTGGGATTTGATCCCAAAATCCTTGATTTGTAGATATATACTGAATGAAATGTTAATTGGTTGAAACCCTGCACAAATGTTTGATATAAGAAAATAAGCCAAAAAGGTTGAAAGTCTTAATTGGTTTGTGGAAAACCTTGTTTTCTTGGACTGGATCATTGTGCAATTACTTTTCTTTAGATGTTTTGTTTATATCTATATTACATGGAAAACATTGAATGTCTTATTTCATTTTACAGTAAGTTAATTACCCAAAATTAAGAAACCTCTATAGATGGCCAAGCATCTACGAAGCTTTCTAGTGACCAAGGCAATAACCACCATGACTATCCCCTACCATTTGACAATGCTTCTCTACCCAACCAGATTGAATACTTAGGGAGCAAAAAGCAAGCCAATTACAAAAACAAATTGCCTTTGGAAAGAATTATGCATATACATAGAGAAAAATCCAAATACTCTACCAAGAAGAAAGAAAGTTGTCCACACAATTTTCATTTTTAATTTATGGAAACTTATGATTCGCTATGTTAATAAATCCAAAACATTTTTAATGTAAATACACGTTTAGATGAAAAGGATAAAAAAAATAACATTGTAACATATTATAAGCTCACAGATATATCAAAGTTAGAGATATGTATAAAGTACATTACAACATCATCTTTGAAACCAAAAATACTCTTCTCATGATTCTGCTCATGAATCACAAGCACATTGAATGTGTCAACCCTATAGTCGATCTCTAATCGAATCCCGAGAAGTTTTGAGGCCTTAACACTTGCCTCATATAACAAAAAAAGATATTTAACAAATTAAAATAAGCATACGTAGTGATGAAGCAATCAATAAGTACCCAACAACTGGGAAATTAACGTTATATATGTTACAATACACACTGAAATTCAAATTACCTTTAAGTACCTACAATGTTAGAATATACATCGTTGAATTCAAAGTATCTTCAAATATTAGAATATACATTGTTGAATTCAAAGTAGTTTCAGAATTTCAGATCCCACTATAAATGTTGGATTATATGCTATTGGATTTGGATTTGAAGTAACTTCAACTTCCTTCATATATATATATATATATATATATATATATATATATATATATATATATCTATTGCTCTGTAAATATATAATATGTGCCTAATGATGAGATTGCATCCATCACCTATAGAGATGGTGAGATACTAATTACATTGCTTTCTTTCGAGGAAAAATGCGAGGTACTCTTTATTTCTTTTATTTTTAAGAAATTATTTATTTAAGATATATATATATATATATATAATATATATATATATATATATATATATATTATATATATATATATATATATATATATATATAAACTCCTTTTCTTCAATTAAACTTGATGGATCTAACAACACCCCATTTTCATCAATCCCAATAACCTCCCATTATTTAAGGTTACGATATGGGCACAAAATAACAATCCATGCATGCTTACCTTTGGCTTGTGAAACGAAATTTCATAAGACTGCATCATTGTCCTATAATTATCTGGTTTCCCTTTATTGATCATACCCTCCTCATTTTGAATTGATTCCACTTCCACTGCACCTCCATAATTGGCCTTTGAATCTGCAGCCATGTGTTCAGATTCTCCAACGACTTCCATCTTTATGAACAATCAGATTATCCCAAGTATTTTTGACACCGATCAAACAAATCTTATTTCATTAAAGTATGCGCTTCTGATCCATTGAGTTTAGATATGATTCAGACTTGAACTAAAAGAATTGCTAAAAATCAAAAGTCTTGGAAAAATTTGTAAAAGATCAATTTTGCAAAACGGAGGAGAACACCCCGCCTCCTCCCAAAAAAAACCAAACACCTTCATCACACGGCTAATTAACATTATGCTCATAATTAGTCAACTACCCTTTAAACACCCCTATTGCAAATGATAAATCAAACCTAATTCTGCACTTGTAATATTGTTAAAATAAAATTATGATCGTAGATCCAGCACAAAGGTAAGTGCAGAAAAGAAGGTCTTAAAATAACTACAAATACTTAATATATCTACATGCATGCAAAATTCCAAGCCATATCCTTTGTATTTGATGGCATGCAGCTCCCTAGATTAATGCATTCCCCTCCCTCAGACAAAAGTCCACGCCGCGAACTTTTGATTTGATAGAACGCAGCTCGCTTGCTTAGTGTACTTTGCTATCAACTATTTGATTGGAATTGTAATCATGACTACTGACATAAGAGAGTAAGTGAACAGCTTTGATCACACCTTGCTATTTTGCAAACTGGACATGGCCATGATTCGTTATACGTTAAAAAAAGGCAGATTTCATTCGCATCATACCACAGCCACGCACTTTGACAGACTTAACTCAAGACCTAGGGAGGTTATGGTTAAATACAACATTTTATAACATAACCATGTGGACGTCACTAAAGAAGAAGGTTCCAAAGCTAAATAATCTCCTGCAAAGGCCAAGCAACCTAGATATTGTTCAAGATTTCATCTTGTTTTCTTTGTCCTCACTCTTGATATGGAAAATACACTCTTGGTTTGCATTTTATAATCATTTTAATTTGACCTTATCTATCCTATCCTCATATGACAGAGAGTTGATATCAGTTTGCTTTGGGAAAAAGCCATGATGCCCTTTATTTCCAACCACAACACAGTTGCTTTACTACAAAAGCCTTTCTCAGTTTCAATTTTCCTACTGGTGCATGTGATCTTGTTTGCAAGGCATAGGAAAATAAACCTTTTCTGCCACTCCCATGCCATTGCTGACTTGTTGTGGCCCATCAAGGATGCTCTTGCTGGTTGGTGTCTGATGGAGTTGAGTAATATCAGATCTGCATATCCTTTTGGGGTGTGGTGTTTCCCCTCACACCCTTTCAACATTCTATAGGTAATAGTTAATAGGTTAGTTGTGCTTCCTGACTAAACATATGTCACTCCTTCGCATGATGCCTGAAAAGTTGCAAAGGAATAGTTTGATTTCTATTTCACTACAAGGCTCATGCTGCACTCTTGCATGAAGGCATGTGCCTTCATTAAGGGGTGCAATTTGATTGTGTTTGGACTCTGTGCAGCTGTGTTTTGTAAATCACAGGATTCAATAGCTCATAGTTAGCCAATTTTAGTACTTAGGCCCAACATTACCTGCCCTTTATATGTTTCTATGGGAAAATCCTTTCTGCTATCCACCCTTTTTGTGTAATATGTTCATTGTACTGATATATTTTTTTATCGATAGAACTTGGAGGCGTGTTTAATATATACATGTTTACACTATCTAGGCACACATGTATGTGTGTTTGGCCTCCCTTCTATAGACACAAATTGAATTTAACAACCCTATTGCTTACAATATTAGAGAAGCCTACATACAATTTTGAATTCAATTACAAGATCTTCTATTGCTTTGTACATCACGTTGTGGTCTAGTGGAAACTTGAGAAATTTTTGTTACAATGACACAGTTTCTAATCCTAACAGGCATGCTCCTCCCTTGAATGAGATTTTCCAGGTGTGGCTCTTGACTATATTGAATATTATTGAGGTATGTGGATTATGGTATGGTCCTGGAAAGTTACCAGTTCTTCGCTCAAATGTGTGAGGGTGGGTAGAGCTTCTTACAAGGTTTACCATCCAGGTAAAGATAATAGATTCCCGTTTACGAATAAATAAAGGAATTTATTTAACCTACTGACAGATTATGGTATCGTGCTAGCAAGATACCAGTTCTTCGCTCAAATGTCTGGGGTGGGTAGATATCCTTTCCAGGTTTACCAACCATGTAAAAAAAATAGGTTGCACGATATAGAATAAATAAAAGAAATTATTTGGTTTTATGACGTTTCTCATTACTAATAATGTGTACTTAAATTGAGGAGGTAGTGCATCAGATGGATCATCTGTCAAAAAACATTAAGCTTACCTGACTCTGGAGAAGAGTGTGGTATTTCTGTAATAGTCCAATGCTTCATCCATGAGCTTCTTATTCTCCTTCGAACCTTCAAGAAGACCCCTGAAATAACCCTTGTTCTCTAAGCTTCTCTTGAATGCCTCCCATCCAATATCTCTACTCCTCACTGCTTTTAGTGCCGAGCTTTGGATTTCAGCAACCCCTGAGCCACTCAGTCTGAGTTCTGCATTCTCCATCTCTTACTGATAATGCAATCTCTACTGATACATCATCTCAAATCCATAGCTTATCTTCATACCCAGTTCCACCTCCTTATAATTTGGTGACGATAGAGGCGGCATCAGATAGCAACGCGGTGCCTGAAAGGCTTGCTACACGAGATGAGCATACATGGCCCTTGACATCCTCACAAAGACATCTACCATCTCCTTATTTCCCAAAAACTTCTCCATTTGAAACATTGCCTTCATGGAATCCACGTCCCGTTCATAAAAGGCCTCCACCGCCTTAGAAATCAAGTGCGGCTCATGCTTCAAAACCGGAGCCACGCTCAGAGGAACTCGAACCCTGACCCTATGCATGTTAACCCTAGCTTTATCGGGATAACCTTTAATATGACTGTTTATAGCGTTCTGAGCAGCATCACTAGCTCTGGTTTGCACAAAACCACCCATGAGAGCCCGCAAGGAGTCCCATACTGAGGGTTTCACCGGTAAATGGTAAGCCTCTCCCGCAAAGGCAGAAAAAGACAGAATGTGAATTTCTCCCTGCCAGATAAAAACCCTATTCCAGCTGTTTTCTGGACAGAGTCATCGCAAACACTGGCCGAAACACTAGGTATGCATTTCATGATTTCAAGTAGAATAAAGGCCACAAACCATTCGTCCTCTACGTTGTCTCCGTACTTGAGCCTGCCGTGAAGATGGGGAACAGAAGCTTGCAGGTTCGAGTCCTGGAGATTGGAGTTGAGAGTACAGGGACACGATGAGGTTATAGCAGGTTGAAGGTTGAATGATTCATGTTGCCATATATAATCCTTAGCGAAATCTGAAATTGTGTCTAGACATTGTACTTGGAGTTCTTTCAATCGGGACTCAGTTTCTTCGGCTGACATCGAGTCTGATAATGCAAAGTATGGGAAAATGGCGTAGAGAAGAGTGTCATCGGGGATTCTCGCTCAGCCTTCTGAGTATTCGTATTCTTCGTCCATGGCTGTCATTGCTGCAAAAGCTTCATGCACTCTACTCCTAAAAATGATGTGCATTTTGTGTAGTTCAATGCGACCTTTCTTTCTTCTTTTTAGGGATTTTCCAATGGTACTTGTGGTTGAAGTAAGGGCATGCATGCAGCCCAGTAGCCAGATGTCAAAACCTATCGGCCTAAAAATCGGCAACAAAAAGCATGATTTGCACACTTCAAATCAACAGTTGAAATTGTCTAACATGATCGAATGGAGCAGGGTAAAAGTGTTGACGAAAAATTGATGCATAGGAAGGCCTATCAGCCTAATTATGTTTAGCCAATATTTCATTGGTTTCTATCCTACATATCAAATGAATATCCAAAATCATTATATTTAATGAAACGATATAAATATGATATCATACATAAAATTAGATAATGAAATATCTTATATAAAATTAGATGATGATATATTATTTAGCCATGTCATTATTGATATCATACATAAAATTAGATAATGACATATCTTGTATAAAATTAGATGATGATATATTATTTAACCATGTCATTATTCTTACTAAGTGTAACTCAAATTATCGTGTTAATGTGGAAATTATAATTTTTTCATTTGATTAATGAACCAATTAAATGAAGTTTTTTGTTGGTACAATTTAATAGTGATATTAACAACAAACAAAATTAGTGTAATGAGAGAGGAAAGTGAGATATATATTACTAATGTTTAATAATATCTATGATTAAAACTAACCAAACATGCTATTCGTTTGTGCTTTTTTTGTTTTTGCTATTTTTTTAATAGATATTGTTTTTCTATTTAGAAAATATTTATTTTTTGTTTAAAATAGATATATGTCAACTCCACTTTTGTGGTGAGTAACTCCTCAAATCGAATTTCTTACTCATTAAGATTACTCATGGTTGTATATAGAGGCAGATACTCTTGGGCTTCACTTCTCGATGTCTCTTCACTTCTCGATGTACACAAATGCTCACCCAATATTAATGATTAGGTGTCAAAATTCACCCCCCTCGCCCCCCCCACCCCCACCCCCCTTAATCTAAAGGGATGTTGGTGAGTCCAGGCATCGTTCAGAATCTTTCGAACTTTTCTCTTCCAAGTGCTTTGGTGAAGATGTCTGCAATCTTCTCATTAATGGAAAAATGGCGTAGATGGGTTGTCTTGGCCTCAACATGATGTCGAATCAAATGGTATTTTGTGTTGATGTGCTTCATTCGATCATGGAACTTTGACTTATTTTCCAACTTTGTTGCATAGGTGTTGCCAATCATGAGTGGCGTTGGATGTAGTTGTTTCACGTGTAAATCTTCCAGAATTTTCCTGAGCCACACAATTTATTTTGTTACCTCAGTTGCTGGTGTGCTCCAGTATTGCAACAATAATGCTGCAACTCCTGGGACTCCCTTCTTTACTTTTATCAACTCGGTAGTTCGTAACAAACTTGGAAGCGACGGTGCTGTATGCACAAGTACTAGCTCTTGTCACAGCTGTCACCTGGTCAATTGGCACAAGTCCGCTAGGAGCTTAAGCCAACTTCTATGAGCTCTTAGAAGAATCTTTTTAATTGATGGATGAAAGCTAACTCAAAGAAAGCTAATCTATTTGCGAAAAGAGATTGAAAAACTGAAGGAAAGTGCAAACCGTAGCAAACCCTAATTCTACTAGCTAGTCCTACTGATGCAAAGATGAGAATGCAAACTATTGAAATAGATGCCATTACTTCTATGAAGGTAAAATACATGTGTCTAGACTACCTCTGTCCTAAGAAAACATCTTTTTGTATTTTTTATTAAGTTGTCAGTTTCATCATGCATATTCTTTCACTCTTCTTTACTGTGCAGGGGTGGATCAAGGAGGAGAAATGCTTGGAAAAGTTTGGGAAGGTTCAGAGAGTGTCTAAGGAGTCCCTAACACCCTTCCAGAGATTTTCACAAAGTTTGGCTATCAAGAAACCTCATTTGTGAGCTTCTACAGGAAGTCTGCAGGGGTTCTACATGATGTTCAAAGATTTCTACAGGATGTTCAAAAATTTTTACAGGATGTTTAAAAGGTGGATTTTAGAGGATGGGTGAGTGAGGGAAGGTGCATGAATGGATAGGGAGGTAGGGTAGGGGCCTGGAGTGACCCAGGGGCTAGTGGATGGAGTGGTGAGAGGGTGTAGAAGGCTGACTTGGCTTAAACAGGCTAAGACAATGATTGAGCAAGAAGGTAGGGTTACATGGGCAAAAGGACAGATGAGAGACGAGGAACCTAGCGAGGAGATGCTACAGGTGGCTCTGATGAAGCTTAAGTGGATGAAAGAGTGGTAGAGATGCCCTGCACGGTGTACATTCAACCGAATCAACAAAGTCTTGCAAATAATCAAAGTCCCAGCTAATCTAGTCTAACTATCAATAACATGAATGAACAATAGATTTATTTGGAAAGAAAACCATGTATGTAAACTATGCAAAGAAACATTTCAGAGATCTAAACCCATAACTAATTTTTGCAAATGAAAACAGTACACTAAGGATTGCATGGTCAAGCAAACTAGTGTTTTTGTTGGGACAACACTATTTCTTCAATTCCAGCCCCTGATCCAATAAGGATGAGGTGAAACTGAGAGTGTTGTTGTCCCTTTTCTTGGAGATTTTTTCTGTTATTATCCTACCAATCTATTTTAAACACCTGAAGCAATTCTATTCATAAACAATGATCTATCTAATCAACACAACTAAATATGCCTAACAGAAATACGTTTCAAATGCATAAAAGGAAAACAATGATGCATAAAGGAAAAGTAACAGTACAAAAAGGAAGCACTAGGCTCTCAGGTTGGGCCCAACCCTGAGAGCTATGGATCCTATAGAAAACTCAGAGTTGATATAGAATCAGACTGCTTCCCATTATCAGAAAATAGTCATAAGATTTATGCCAAAATGGCTACAAGATAACAAGCTGAAGCTAACAACACTGTAGTGAAAAATATGCAATGGTTTCCAAAAGTCTCTTGCGAAGGCTGAGGCCTTAAAATTTATACACCACGAGGGCCCTAGCTGGCCTCCTAAATCTATGGGACTTGGCTGCCCAAACTGTGAGTTAGACAGTCCCTTCCAAAATCTGCTTGGCTGCCTTCTAGATCCCGTTTTGGTGGCCTTTGGAGCTCGGAGTTGGGGGTGAAGATCCCAAGGAAGGACTATTTAATGCCATAGACAACCCCCCTATGAATCCTCACCTCAAGCTTGGCTGTCTTCTAGCCCATGATTGCTCGGTTTTTCTCCAACATGTGTCAAAAAACCTGAAATGAGCACGTGTTAGCCACCTAGGAAGAGTGACTACCCTTATTTGTACAAATGACATAAACATACTGAAAAATAATGCATAAGCTATGAAAAATGAAGGATTGAACGAGGACTGAACAAGGATAATTAGGCCAAATGAGCCCAACAAGTTACCAAATTTGGGGCTCATCATCACCCCCCTGCTAAAGGGTTGCTCATCCTCTCAGCAACTAGTCCAGCTCCTCATCTTTCATTTCTTTAATCACCACCCTCACATCCCAGGCTTCTGAAGTAGTATCCTCCTCACTGTCATGGAATCTGGCCTTCCTTTCCACCTCTTCCCACTGCTTATGCTCTTCTTCTTCTGTGCCTCCTTCTAACAATCCCAAAAGCAAAGGTGGACTTAGCTTGAGGCCTATCAAGCTGGCCTGGAGGTTCTGCATAGAATTCTTGTAGAGAGGCACTCATGCCAAGGCCTCCCTCATTCGAGTTGGAGTGTGATATTCCCTGATTTTGAGGCTGTGGGACAATGTGTTCCACCTACGGGTGAAAGTATGAACACAGTTGTCCCCTAGTAATCGCTTCCATATCCTCGAAGTGTGATATGGCCTGAGCCCGCTGATCCATTTACTCTAATAAAGCCTGAGAGTTGGTTGCTAGGTGCTGGTGAGTGGATATCAATGCTGTGGGGTCCCCTGGCTCTGCTCTAATTAGCAGTGGTTCATGTAGTTCTCGGTCCATGAAATTCCTGACCTCGGCCGCTCTCTTTTCTTCGTGGTTTAACCATGAGGTCATTGCCATCAGCTGCATGTCCCCTACTGCTGTGTTGGGGTCCCACGAGGTGATGTTCGGAAGGGCCAAATTATGAAGGTAAAACTCTGAAAGCTTAGCCTTATCTTCTGATGAACTGTTGTTACATAAATCCATGAACTGTTGGGGGTGTTGGATTTGGGAGATACCCCTCTGTGCCAATGTGTTGATTTGGAATTGCAGCCACTGATCCCTTAGGTATAGGCCATAGGATTTGGTCGAATGCCTACATTGCAGAGCTTCCATTGCCCAACTGGCCATGTAGGCCAATTGTGCCTTCTTTTCTTGCATCTGCTATTTTAGAGATTGTATCTCTATGCCTGCCTGCAATTCCCTTTCCTGCAGCTCCCGGTTTAGTTCCTCAAGATCAGATTGCATCCCTTATTTTTCTTGAGGTTCTGCTGAGGTGTCCTTGGCTATTGTGTTCTCTTCTTTCCTCTGTTCATGTAGCTGTAGCTACTATCTAAGCAGCTCATTCTCTTCTCTTAACTTGGCCTGTTGGGAGCTTTCCACATGCCGTACCCTTGCCAACTCCCTTTGTGTTTCCTTGAGCCTTTCCTCTAGAGGCCCTATATTTGCTACCCCCTTGGACTTAGCGATCCTCATCCAAGTGTGGGTTCGTACTCTTTCTTCCTCTAGTAATAGAAATAGTGGCACTATGAATTTTTGAGGAATCATTTTTCCGGCCTCCAAAAAGTTATAATAAGAGCCCAGGCTGGGCTGGGGGCTTGGTTCCATGATGACATCGGTCTTCTCCTCCTCCTGTGGTGACTTGGCTGCTCTTTCCTCCATCTGCTCAGTTTCTTTCATCCTAGCCAAAGTTTCCTGTAGAACAGCCTCAGCATCGTGTAGAGAGGCTTTCGAGTTCAATTTCTCCATCCTTTCTCTCCATGAGGATGTTTTTGGGCTCCCTCGCTCATAAGTAATGGATGCCTTGGAGGGGGACCTATCCTTTGGTGTGGTAGGGGTATCCACAATTGTGATTGGCTCTTTTGATAGAGGCTGGGGTCTGCTAGTCTTAATCCTCACACTCCTTCTTGCTTTAAAATACAGAGAAGTCTCCCTCTGTCATTTTTCTTTTGGCTTGGGAGAGGTACTTATGGTGGCTAGCACAGCTGCTGCCTCCCTAGCTAGAATTTCGGCCGATTTCTCCTGCTGTTGTCCTTCTTTCAAACTTCCTGTAGAAAGTCCTGTAGTGGTTGTTTTCTGGCTTCCTGTAGAAGCCGTTTTTAAAATTCCTATAGAAATAGCCTTCTGGTTTCCTGTAGAAGCAGATGGCACTTTTTAGCCTACTTGGATGAGGGGACTTTTTCCTTTAGCTTGGCTGAGGCTGCCTTAGGGGTGCCCTTACTGACTTGGACTTTCTCAGTCCTTTCTACCCTGCTCTGTAGTCTTTTCTCCCTGGGTGTTGGTGTAATTTTACCACCCCCTATTTTGGCAGCTTGGCCTTTTTCTTGTGTTCCTTTATGTTCTTTCTTTGGTGTTTTGCCCAGGGTTTCTTGTCCTTTAGCTTTCTTCTCTACCTGAGTGTGCTCTTTCTCCTTGCTGCTAGAGGAAGTGAGCTCCTTGGCCAAAACTCAGATGTCATCATCGTTAGACATATTCCGAAAATTTTCCTAGGAGAAAGGGACAGTGTAAGTGTGGAGTGCATCTTCCACGAGGAGCTTGATAAGCCCATGATGGGCTAGCTGGTCTGGTGTCCCCACTCTCAGTTTGGTGGCACACTCAATCATGGACTGTAGGAGGAAGTAAGGAATGCTCAATTTTTGTTTTGAGGGTAGGTCCATTTGGTGCCTGAGTTCTGTGAGAAACCGGAAATGATATCCATACACGATGCTAAATTGCCCCTCACACGTAATATACTTCATAATTTGGAGGCTGACTTCACTCCAGAACGGTTGTAGGCTAGTTCTTCAAACTCCATTCTTGTCCCCTGAAAATTGTTCCTCTGGCAAGAAGAACTATTTTTTAGCTTTTTGACCCAATTTTCTCTCCTCCTTATCCTAGGGTACCCCCATCGGTAGATCAGTTACTTTGCTAATGAGCTATGGGGTGAGTCTGAGGGTCAATTCTCTGAAATTGACAACGGCCAATGTCTTTGACTTTGGCTTCAGGGAGCTTAGGAATTCTTCTGTAATTTCATCATCGTGACCTCGAAACTTGTCAGAGAATGACATTCAGTGTGCACGGGAAAACAAGTCCACCACCTCAGGGGTTTCCCGCAATCTCTTGGAGTCCGAAGGTTCTTTTTTAATGAACCCTCCCGACATGGTAAAAACTCGGTTTCTATTTGCGCTTTAAGCAGACAGGGAGTTATAGGTCCTTCTCAGGGAGTAAAATGACAGTATCTTTGTATCAACTACCCTGTGCTGAACTTGCCTGCTCGTGTACAGAAGGAGGACTTCGGGATTTTTCTACACAGAGCGTAGAGCTACGTCTCCATTATACACACAGTCATATCAAATTTACAAATTTTTTCACCGGTGCCTTGACAGTGTCTCAATTTTTCTACAGGAAGGATTTTAATTCAAGACTCATGGAGAAAATCGCGCATGCAGACCACGAAGACAATTTTAGGCAGCGACAAGAAAACAACTTTTGAATTCACAGACATACTTGCATTCACATTTTTCCTATCCCCTCAATATGTCGAATTCACCACCTTTAGAATTATTTGCATGGGAAAGTTATGTTCAGGCCTACCTCACTGAAAATTACCACCCTCGACGTGAACAGTCCAAGCGGCTTCGTATGCTGGGTTTCCTGTAGCGTAGCTTCGTGTAGAAATAGTTCCCGGCTTCTGGAGGATGTTACGGTGGTGCAGGACGAGTCTGAGCAGTAGCAGGACGTTGGAACACACCGAGAACTCGGGCTAACAACTTGCGGAGGAGGAGGACGCATACTCTGCTACAAAATGGTTGTGAGTGTAAATGACTACAGTGTATCATAAGTTATTCGACCGGTCGATTTTGAAATGCTGCGGAATTCATGGCACGGGGGTGAGTTGTCCCTGCCGATCCTTTGGCCGACATCATAACTATCATTCCCCAGCGTGTCCCTGACCGCCAAATTCTTCCCTCTGCATTAATCGCTGACATTCTTGTCATACTGCCGCTTCTCCTCGACTGGACACTTCCCACGTGTCAATTACCCATCTTTTCGACATAACCAAGCCCATTCGGATCCTACGAGGCCACCTGACTCACTGTGGTGGCCAGTTGAATGGCTACCAGACTTGTTCAATCCGTCCATTCTCATAGTCATGCACATTTAGAGTATAACTTATGTAATTTGCCGAAATAAGGTTAGGCACTTACCTGTGCGACCGTGGACGTGGTTTTTTTAGGTTTCGGGATGAGGAATGCTGGATCTGCTTGCTGCTACGTCGTGCACAGGTGCTAGAGCTCCTCTTCATTGGCTGCTACTGGCTACGGGACCTTGAGACCCAATTTCCTCTTGGTGAATGCTACATGCACCAGTTTCGTGAGCTGCTGGTGTCTTCATGATATGTACTCCAGCTGGATCGGCTGCTACAGGATTCCTGTAGGACATCCTGTATCCGTTTCTTCTCCTGGGGTGCATGATGAAATAAACAAAGTCACGTTCACAGGTGAAGGGTCTTGAGGTCGCCTTGACAGGTAAAGTGTGCGAACCCCTGAATGCTTTATTTTTGATTTGAAAAAAAAAATATTATTATCTAAAAAAAACAGGGCTCTGGTATGACTGTGCAGGTATATTCGACCAGATGGTGGCAATGGTGGTGAAAGGAGGTGAAACAAGTGGGGGATGGAGGAAAAGAGTGGTTGCATGCCTCCTCAATAGACTTCAAACTTCAAATCCTTCTCCATAATCGATTCTGGCCCCCCCAAAGGCTCTACAGGATGTTTCCTGTAGAAATACAGAACTTCCTGTGGAAAGTCCTGTAGCTTCCTGTAGAAGGTTAAACCATGACCAGATTGCGTCCAAACCTTGGAAAAAATGAGTGTTCATGGAGGGAGTGTATGTGAGGTTGCCTGGTAGCTTGGTAGGGACCCTTGTCCTTGAGTTGAGAGGCCTCCTTTTTGCACTGTGTTCCTGCAACCTGCAACAATTTCAAGAGATTAAACTTGTTTTCTCTCTGTTTCTTCCTTCTTCTTCTTTTTTATTTTTCTTTGTTTTTGTTTTTTTTTTTCGATAAAACAGGGGCGCCTCAATGAGGTTTTCACCCCTACTATCTGCCTCGGGCACCTCAGAGAGGTTTTCACCCAAGGATCTTTTTATCCCAATTCTTTTTTTTTTTTTTAAGAGACAGCAAGGGTGCCTCAATGAGGTTTTCACCCCTACCATCTGCCTTGGGCGCCTCAGAAAGGTCTTCACCCAAGGATATTTTTTATTGCAATTTTTTTTTTTTAATGTAATGATGCTCAGGGTGTGCCCAAAATAGAGGCAGAACCCTTCTCTATGAACAACACTGATTTTTCCACAGTCTTGATGAACTCTTGCTTCGAAAGAGGTTTCCTGTAGATCTTTAGTCGATGCCCATTGATGAGCATGGGGATGGCTTCTTTATCAATAGTCCGGATAAAGACAGAACCATTATCATTACACTTTTCCACTGCATATGGTCCTAGCCATCTTGTCCTCAGCTTCCCTTGGAAATCCTTATGTCTGGAATCATACAGCAGCGCCCAATCTCTCGGCTGGAACTGTTTTTCATTGAGGTGCCAGTCATGCCATATCTTCCTCTGAAGTTGAACCACTTCTGAGTGGATGAGGCTCTGCATTCGGTGTTCATCTAACCCATTTAGCTGCAATGACCTTTCTTGTTGAGCATGGATGAGATCTAGGTCCAACTGAGCTGCCATCGTCAATGTGTTGTACTCAAACTCGATTGACAACAAAACTCTCTTCCCATAGACCAGCTCATAAGGTGTGAAACTGGTTGTGGTCTTCCAAGTGGTGTTGTAGGCCCAAGTGGCCTCAACCAGGTGATTTTCCCAATCCTTTCTGCTGCTGCTCATCACCTTAGTCAAAATCCCTTCTAATGCTCTATTGGTGACTTCCCCTTGCCCATTTGCTTGAGGATGATATGGGGTGGAAGTCCTATGCTTGATCTTGTGATGAGCAAGCAAGTCTTCAATTAAGTTGGAGGTGAACTGGCTTCCTTGATCGGTGACTAACTCTCTTAGGTAGCCAAATTTGTAGAAAATGTTTTCTCTTAAAAACTCAGCCACCTTTTCTTCTGTTGCTGCTTTGATTGCCTTGGTTTCCACCCACTTTGTCAGATAGTCTGTGCACACAATGATGTAAGACCTTTTCCTTGAAGGAGGGTTGATAGGACCCACAAAATCCATATCCCACTTCTCAAATGGATCAAGAGTCACTTGAGGTTGGAGAGGCATTTCATCCCTTGGATTCAGTTTCCCCATCCTTTAGCATCGGTCACATTGGCTGATATATCTTCTGACATCTTGATGAAGAGTGGGCCAATAGTAGCCTGCCTGTAGAATTTTGAAGGCAGTCCTTTTGGCTGCAAAATGTCCTCCACAAGGCCCATTGTGACAGGTTAGGAGGATGTCAAAGACTTCCTCCTCCCTTACACAACACCTTAAGATCTGATCAGGGCCAAGTTTGAACAGGCTACCCCCGATCCAAGTGAATGAGGCACTCTTCCTCACGATTCTACTCTTCTCCTTTGAGGATAGGTGCAGAGGGAACTGTGCTAAGACTAGATAGTTTGCTATATCAGCAAACCATGGAGAGAGTACTGAGATAACAAATAGATGTTCATCTAGCTTATGGTCATACACTGTTCCTTCTTCACCTGCAGGCAAATGCAATCTAGACAAGAAGTCAGCAACAACATTTTCTTTACCTGGTTTGTTAACGATAGTCAAATCAAACTGTTGCAACAAAAGTAACCATCTAATAATACGAGCATTCACATCAGGCTTATTCATTAAATATCTAATTGCAGCATGGTCAGTATGTACAAATGTTTGATAGCTATTGATGTAGTGTTGGAACTTGTTCAAGGAATGGATCACGGCTAGGAACTCTTTCTCAGTTACCGTATAATTCATTTATGCCTTGGATAAGTTTTTGCTAACAAAGTATATGGCATATGGAAGCTTTTCTTCAACTTGTCCTAAGACTGCCCCTATGGCTTTGTTCGAGGCATCAATGTGGATGTGGAAAGGTAGGGCCCAATTTGGGCCTCTCAAAATTGGGGCGGACACCAACTTATCCTTTAATTCATTCAGAGCCCTTTGACAGTCGTCAATCCATTTAAACTCAACATCCTTTGCTAAGAGACCAAACAATGGCGAGGCTAGCTTACTAAAGTCTTTAATGAATCTTCTATAATATCCCGCTAAGCCTAGGAAACTCCAAACATCTCTTACCTTCTGAGGAGGTGGAATCTTTTTTATGATAGCAATTTTACTGGGATCCACCTGTAATCCTTGGCGAGAAATGGTATGACCTAACATGGTCCTTTAGTCATCAGGAATTCACATTTTTCAGGACTGAGGGACAGGTTCATCTCAATGCACTTGCTCAAAACTTTTCCCAGGTTGGACAAGGCTTCTTGGAAGCTAGACCCATAAGGAGTAAAGTCATCCATATAGATTCCACCGAATCATGAACCAACTCGACAAAGATGCTCAATACAGCTCTTTGGAAAGTGGCAGGAGAATTGCATAGCCCAAAGGGAAGGACTCGGTAGGAAAAGGTACCCCATGGACAAGTGAAGGTGGTCTTATCTTGGTCCTCCGGGACGATTTGGATCTGATTATACCCGCTGAACCCATCTCGGAAAGAGAAAAACTTCTTTCCTGCCAGTCCATCCAAGACTCGATCTATGAAAGGTAAAGGGAAGTGGTCTTTCTTGGTGGCTTTGTTAAGTTCTCTGTAGTCCACATAGATTCTCCATTTCCCATTTTTCTTGGGTACCAACACCAGAGGGGAAACCCATTCGCTATCCGAGATGGGGTAGATGGATCCTGCATCCAACAATTTTTGCACTTCTTCTTTAACAATGTCCTTGAGGGCTGGATTCATTCTCCTCTAAGTTTTCCTGACTGGTTTCCAGTCCTCCTTAATGTAGATATGATGGGTACAGACCGAGGGATGGATTCCCTTCATTTCCTTGTAGCTCCAGGAAAAATCCTCCAAATGGCGGGTCAAGAGGCTACATAGCTCCTTTTCATAAGAGGGAGAGAGAGAGGAGCTGATATTTAAAGTTATTTCAGGGCCAAACTCCACATTCTTAACTCTGGGAGTGGTCAGATCAGTCACACATAGGTCCACTAAAGCATTGGCTTGGGTATCTTCCACCAACTCTTCCAAGGATAGTGCACCAGGGGGAGGATTTTGGATTAAGTTCTCAATCAAATCATCCTTGATTTGAGGGCCTCCCCTAGTGGCCTCTACTGTTCATAATGGTGCAGAGTAGACCTTATCCTCTTCTCCTTCTTCCAACCAGAGGGGTAAGTCATGTTCTAGCAAAGGTTGGGCAGGAGGGTATAGGACCAACTATTTGGACATAGGCCCATTTTTGATGGTCATGCTTCCTACTCGACAGCTGATGTAAGCATCCGTAGTAGCCAGCCAAGGCCTTCCCAAAATGAGGGGATATCTAGTGAGTTTTTCCTTTGGCTGAAGGACCAAAAGTCCATAGGATACTTCCAGGAGTCGACAGAGACCAAGACATCTTCCACGATCCCTTCGGGAGTCACGGTGGAGCGGTCTGCCAATTACAGCACTGTCGAGGTCTTCCTTAAGGAAATCTGAAGGTTGAGCTTAAGCATGGTGTCCCTGGTCATCACATTAATGGCGGCCCCTAGATCAACCAAGGTGTGGGGTATGATGGTGCCATTGATGTGAACATCAACTACACACTCCCAGGGTCCAAATACTTTGGATAGATTACTTGCCCCAACATGAGATTGACAGTTGTCCTATGACATTGATGGTTGAGGAATCTCTCTTTCGCCTGCCTGGGTGCCTGAAACACTTATCCTTAATCAATTTTTTGTATATCAGTACATCTTTTATGGCCTGGAGAAGTGGTATTTTCACACACAACTGCTTGAGTTCTCCCAGAAGCTCATTCTCTTCTGGGTTGGGTTGTGTGGTTACTGTGAGTCGCTCAGAAAGGGTGGAATGGCTTGGGGTTCACTTTCCTGTTTCTCTTCCTCCTCCTCTAGGGGAGGAGGTTGGCACTCTGGAAAGACCTTCCCATATCGCAGGTTGATCTCCTGGATCTCCACAGCATAGGTAGGGCATGTTGTTTCCCTAGTATATACCTGTTGGGCCTGTTTGTTGTTGGGGTTCGGGTTCGGTTGAGCAGGCATCTGGGGTTGCTTAGAGGAGCAGGAGGTAATGGTTGTGGTTGAGCCGATGGTGGAGGCAGAATGGCGGGAGGAGTGTTGTATTGGGGCCTCCACCCTGGTTGAGGTGCATTCCACTGAGGTTGTGGTTAGGCATGAGAGTGAAACGAATGATAAGGAGGTTGAGTATGGTATGGAGATGGATAAGACCACGGAGGAGGTGCGGACCAAGAAGGATGAGCATGGGGGCCCTAAGAAGGTATATGAGCGGATTGGTTGGGGTTATAATAAGCTTGGGATGTCCCTTGCATCCCCTGCTGGTAAGGTGTGGGTCCATGTGGCCTCCTTTGGTTGAGGAAGTAGAGAGGTTCAGTAGCCACCTTAGTCCCTAGGTACATGGCTTTAAATCCAAGCAAGGTAGGGCACTGGTTGCGGGGTGGTCTTCCTCAAAAACGAAACATACCTCTACTGAGTGCAATGGGCACTCATTCTTGGGATGCTTCCTCGTGCATCTAGGACAAAAAATGGCCAAATCCCTCTCAGCTTCTTCTTTCTTTTGCTGAATTTAGAAGGTATCAAGTTGCATGGAAATAGTGTGTCTCATCTCACTCTTGAGGTCTTCCATCTAGTTAGCAAACTCATGCTTGGAGAAAGAGGTACTAGCTGAAAGATGATTCCCCCTACCTCTCTTCTGGGCCACCCTAGAATGGTTTCTAAACACAGCCTTTATGTCCTCATAAGGTAGTTGGTAGATGTCTCCTCCAGCCAGCATGTTAAGGGTGTCCAGAAGGTCTTCAGGGACTCCTCGGAGCAGAACCAGCTTCAGAGATTCCAGGACAAGTGTGCACCTAGCCCTTTAATAACTGAGTTGGAACCTTTCCTCGTATTCTTCTAAAGATTCATCTCTTCCCATAGTTATCTGAAAGATTTCTCCCTTAGTTTCCTTGGACCTACAGTAGTCCCGGTACTTGGCATTGAAAGCTTGCTACATCTGAGCCCAAGTGGTGATACTGTTTCCAGGTAACCCCATGAACCAGCGTAATGTTGCGTCCTTGAGGGTAGAGGTAAAGAGTTTCAACTTTTGCTCATCCTCAGCATAGTCATAAGTTGGACAAAGGATAGCAAACTCAAACAGGAAGGTATCAGGGTCTTTAGTAGTTAGTCCATGGAAGTGAGGTAAAGTAGAGGGACTTATGTTTTTCATTGTCATGTCTCCGTTGGTCTCTCAGATGGGAAAGGCACCTTCTATTCTCTCATCTTCTCTTCTACCATTTCTTTTTTCAGCCATGGGTTCAGATGGAGTGTTCTCTAACCCTTCTTCTATTATAGGATCTTCGTATATCTCAGGAGGTTCACCTATAGGCTCTTCTGGCTCACTGTCACCAAAGAAGAGAGAAGGTTGACTCAGTGATGTGGTGGGGGTGTTCGATAAGAATTTGTCGGTTTTATCTCTGTTCCTACGAGGTATGAAATGGAAAGACTTTTTGATTGCTTTTGTTTTTTTTTCTTCTAGTACTTGCAAAACTAAAATAGATTGAACTGTAACTAACTATCTTGCTGAAATCGAAATGCGGAATTGAAATGAAAGCAGGAAAGTACTAATCTATTTTGCTCAAATGAAATTGCAGGAATTGAAATGCTAAGCTACGCTTGCAGAATTGAAAGGCTAATCTATGAAAGTAGGAAATGTCTACTCTACTTTTGCGGAAATGAAATTGCAGAATGGGAATGAAATAAGCTACTTAGCAGAAGGCTGTAGGAGAAAATAGAAGAAAAGCAACAATCACCAATACTCTGACGCTTCCCCGGCAACAGCGCCAAAAAGATGGTGGGCTCCAGTATTGCAGCAATAATGTTGCAACTCCTGGGACTCCCTTCTTTACTTTTATCAACCGGTAGTTCGTAACAACTTGGAAGCGACGGTGCTGTATGCACAAGTACTAGCTCTTGTCGCAGCTGTCACTTGGTCAGCTGGCACAAGTCTGCTAGGAGCTTAATCCAACTTCTATGAGCTCTTAGAATAAGCTTTTTAATTGATGGATGAAAGCTAACTCGAAGAAAGCTAATCTATTTGCAAAAAGAGATTGAAAAACTGAAGGAAAGCACAAACCCTAGCAAACCCTAATTCTACCAACTAGTCTTACTGATGCAAAGATGAGAATGCAAACTACTGAAATAGATGCCATTACTTCTATGAAGGTAAAATACATGTGCCTAGACTACCTCTATCCTAAGAAAACATCTTTTTGTATTTTTGATTAAATTGCCAGTTTCATCATGCATATGCTTTCACTGTTCTTTACTGTGCAGGGGCAGATCAAGGAGGAGAAATGCTTGGAAAAGGTTGGAAAGGTTCAAAGAGGGTCTAAGGAGACCCTAACACCCTTCTAGAGAGTTTCACAAAGTTTGGCTATCAAGAAACCTCATTTTTGAGCTTCTACAGGAAGTCTGCAGGGGTTCTACAGGATGTTCAGAGATTTCTACAAGATGTTCAGAAATTTCTACAAGATGTTTAAAAAGTTGATTTTAGAGGATGGGTGAGTGAGGGAAGGTGCATGAATGGATAGGGAGGTAGGTTAGGGGCCTGGAGTGACCTAGGGATTTGTGGATGGAGTGGTGAGAGGGTGTAGAAGGCTGACTTGGCTTAAAGAGGCTGAGACAATGATTGAGCAAGAAGGTAGGGTTACGTGGGAAAAAGGATATATGAGAGACGAGGAACCTAGCGAGGAGATGGTACAGGTGGCTCTGATGAAGCTTAGGTCGATGAAAGAGTGGTAGAGATGCCCTGCACGGTGTACATTCAACCGAATCAACAAAGTCTTGCAAATAATCAAAGTCCCAGCTAATCTAGTCTAACTATCAATAACATGAATGAATAGCAACTTTATTTGGAAAGAAAACCATGTACGTCAACTATGCAAAGAAACATTTTAGAGATCTAAACCCATAACTAATTTCTGCAAATGAAAACACTGCACTAAGGATTGCATGGTCGAGCAAACTAGTGTTTTTGTTGGGACAACACTGTTTCTTCAATTCCAGCCCCTGGTCCAATAAGGATGAGGTGAAACCGAGAGCATTGTTGTCCCTTTTCTTTGAGATTTTTTCTATTATTATCCTACCAATCTATTTTAAACACCTGAAGTAATTCTATTCATAAACAGTGATCTATCTAATCAACACAACTAAATCTCCCTAACATAAATACGTTTCAAATGCATAAAAGGAAAACAACGATGCATAAAGGAAAAGTAACAGTACAAAAAGGAAGTCCTAGGCTCTCAGGTTGGGCCCAACCCTGGGAGCTATGGCTCCTATAGAAAACTCAGAGTTGATATAAAATCAGACTACTTCTCATTATCAAAAAATAGTCATAAGAGTTATGCCAAAATGGCTACAAGAGAACAAGTTGAAGCTAATAGCACTGTAGTGCAAAATATGCAATGGTTTCCAAAAGTCCCTTGCGAAGGATGAGGCCTTAAAATTTATACACCATGAGGGCCCTAGCTGGCCTCCTAAATCTATGGGACTTTGCTGTCCAAATTGTGAGTTAGACAGTCCCTTCCAAAATCTGCTTGGCTGCCTTCTAGATCCGGTTTTGGTGGCCTTTGGAGCTCGGAGTTGGGGGTGAAGATCCCAAGGAAGGGCTATATAATGCCGTAGACAAACCCCCTACGAATCCTCACCTCAAGCTTGGCTATCTTCTAGCCCATGATTGCTCGGTTTTGCTCCAACATGTGTCAAAAAACATGAAATGAGCACGTGTTAGCCACCTAGGAAGAGTGACTACCCTTATTCGTACAAATTACATAAACATACTGAAAAATAATGCATAATCTACGAAAAATGAAGGATTGAATGAGGACTGAACAAGGATAATTAGGCCAAATGAGCCCAACAAGTTACCAAATTTGGGGCTTATCAGTTGCCGCCACATATTCTGCCACTATTGTGGAATCTGTTGCAACTGATTGTTTACGTGATCTCCAGGAGACAACTCCTAATCCAAGACTCATTGCATAACCTAAAGTATAGACCTTGATTTCTTTGTGTCCATCAAAGTCTAACTTAGAGTATCCAATCTAGGTGAAGTCGCCCACCTGTGTATACTTGAGTCCAAAGTATTGGGTTCCCTTCAAGTACTTTAGAACTCTTTTTGCAGTAGACCAATGTCCCTCACAAGGCTTTTGCATAAACCTACAGAGGATTCCAACAACAAACGAAATGTCTAGTCTGGTAGTAGTCAGGTAGTTGAGACTTCCTACAAGTTGTATACACTTTGTTGCATCCTCAAATTATTTTCCTTCAATGGATGTGAGCTTTAAGTTTTGTTGCATTGGTGTAGGTAAACAATTGCACTTAGCCATGCCAAACATGTTCAACGGATCTCTAATGTACTTCTTTTGAGAGAGGGATATAGACTTCAGATGTTGAGTTACTTCAATACTATGATAGTAGCGAACATAACCCAAGTCATTCATTTCAAAACATTTCCTCAATTCGTTCTTTATGGATGCAATGTAGCTTCAATTGTTCCCTATCATCAAAAGAACATCTACTTAAACCACAAGATATATCACTGTTATTCCAACTTTCTTGATAAACAAAGTTGCATCATCAAGATCATAATGTTTGGAGTTGAGTTTCAGAAGATGCTTAATTAACTTGTCATATCAGGCTCACGGTACTTGCTCTAGGCCATACAAGGATTTCACAAGTTTGCATACTTTATGCTCACCTCCCTTCATAACAAATTCTTTTGGTTGGGACATAAAAACATTTCCTTTTAGATCTCCATTCAAGAAATCAATTTTTATTTCGATTTGATGTACTTTCCAATTGTTCTAAGCTACCAAGGAAAATAGTGTTTGGATGGTAGCCCATTTTGCTGTGGCGGGAAGTCTCCTCATATTCGACACCTTCCTTCTATGTAAAACCTTTTTCCACAAGCCTGGCTATTTTCTTGTGAAGTGAGCCATCAACTTTATAATTTTTCTTGTAGACCCACTTGTAACCAATTTTTTTGGTTCCCAATGGAGGATCAACCAGCTTCCAAGTGCCATTCTTTATCAAGGGATCATACTCCTTTTGTATCGCTTCTTTCCATTCATCATGAGAAGCGACTTATTTGAAGGAAGTTGGTTCACAATCTGTAGACAAATTCAGTTCACAATCATAAGAAACATGTGTATCAACAGGTGAATCAGAATCATCTACATCACCTCCATTTTTCCTGCTTGAATTTCTTGTTCCTATCTTCCAACCTCATAAGGATGAACACTTTCAAGTGTCTTTGTTAGCAATTTTGGAGGAACTTTCTGAGATGGCCCAGGTTACTCAGTTGACTGAGTTGGTATTGAATCAAGATTGAGTCTCCCAATTCTGTCAATCACATCACTTAAAGTATCACCAATTGTTGGAGCTTCATGTGGGGGAGAGAGCACTTCAGAAGAAGACTCCATAGATCGATCTAGTATAAGAATCTCTCCTTCAATATGTGGAATATGATTATCGAATTCTTGGAACGATTTTACATGTTTGAATCTATCCAAGTGATTAATATGCCACTCAACAATACTGTTAATTTTGGAATATTCAAGAAAGATTACATCTCTAGATACAACAAACTTCTTATTAAATTCATCATATAGACGGTGTGCTTTGGAGGTATTTGAATACCCCAAGAAGATACACTTATGACTCCTTGCACCAAGTTTTTTTCTTCGTACCTTTGGTATGAAGGCATAATAGGTGGAGCCAAATACTTGAAGATGCTTTACCGAAGGAATGTGGCCATACCACATAGAAGTCTTGTTTCTAATAGCATTAGATGGACATCTATTTTTTACATACAGAACATAGAGAACTGCAACAACCCAAAACATCAATTTTACATTCTTGAAAAACATCATAGAACATACCATATTTAAGGTTGTCCTAATCATTCTTTCAACTACTTTGTTTCGTTGGGGATTATAAGGCACAATTTTTTTATGTTTGATCCCATGCTAGCGAAGATAGTTTTCAAATTCATTTGAAGTGTATTTTTTTCCATTATCATTGCGAATAGAGCCAATATGAGATTGTGCATCATTTTAAATCCATGTTTGAAAGTTCTTTAATGTTTGAAAAGAATCAGATTTGTTATTCAATAGATAAACCCAACAAATTCTGGTGGAGTCATCAATAAATGTCATCATATATTTATTTCCATTTGCGGAAGGAACATGCATTGGACCACATAAATCTGAATGAATGAGTCCAATTTTTTGATGTGCTCTGGAATGTGAATCATGAAAATACTATTTTATATGCTTTCCTAGAACATAAGCATCACATCGATTAAGTTTCCTAGGAATTGCATGAAAACTAGTAACGCCATTTTTCTCCAACAAGTGAAGGCTTTCATAGTTCAAGTGTCCAAATCTAGCATGCCATAAAAGACTTGATGGAAATGTACTTTTATCATAATGAGAACTGTATGAGAAATTTTGCGCACGAGCAGAGGTATCTTGCAGCTTCATGAGTCTTTCTTCTTCTATCCCTGTCATGACAAGTGAGTGAAATGACGCTTTTCTAACCTCAACCTTACCATCAAACATAAACGAAGTGTCCTTGGTGAAATATGTGGACCAAGGATAGCAAGTTTCTCCTCAGCCGTGGGAGATATAAAACATCATGTAGAAGAGAGTCTGGAAGACCAGGCAATTTTAGCCTGATTGTGCCAAGCCCTGAGACGGGAGGAGGTGTTTCATCGGTGAGTGTTTTGACACTAACATTGACATTGAAACTATAAGAGGGACTGCTAGTTGCCTCTTAGTTATTTTAAGTGTTTTTCTCATTTTTAAACTCTTACATATTTAGTTGTACAAGAGAATAGGTACATGGAGCAGTGAATCTGCATGAAGTGAAGGAGGTGCATGGAGAAATGAATCTATACGGAATGAAGGATGTATAGGAGAACAATGGTGCTTTTGTTTACAATTCTCTGCATCTTTGCATACATTTCCCCTTTGCACATTTCTATGCATATGTTTTCGCTGAAGGGTGGGCGATTAACCCTCTCCACTATTATGCATTATTATTTGATATTGGGATGCAAAGGAGCTATGGAAAAATTGTTGATCCGTGATTTTTTTGCTATGGATGAATTATTAAATTACATATAACAGAGCACTTAAAAACCATGGAACATAATCATATAAAAGAAATATAAAAAGACAAAGTCATACATGAGATCAAGACACAGAGATTTGATTATGGAGTTCATCCAATTTGGACTACATCTCCAACCCTACTCAATAGTGGGGAGGCCTTCATTCACTAAATTACATGAAAAGGGAGAAGTACAAGAAGATTTTACATAACACCCTTATACCTCCAATCTAGAAGATAGATGAAAAATGGAGAGCCCAACTCAACAAACAGAGAGCACCATTGACTTCTTGGTGAAAAATCGTGCAAAATCACTTATCCAAACACAATTCAGATAATTGAGCTTTCTGCACCTTCTCGAAACCTTCTGATTCAAGGTTCTAACGACCTGCCCGGAGCAGGTACCAGTTCTTTGCTTTGTAAATATATGCTTCTCTTTGCTGCCCCCCTCTCGCTATGCATATAACCCAATTTATATGCTGGTGGCAAGATCCTTAACAATCTAGGCAGTTTAAATAAAATGACAAGTTTAGGCAAGCGAGTTGTTTTGAAACATAGATTCTTAGACCTTGAAATAGTTCTGCAGGTAACAACCTTTTTAATCATAGAAAGACCTCCATTGAATAGATTCTGCAAGTCGTTCCACATCAAACATTAAACCAACAGAAGAATACAAGAATTAGCGCATTAATCCTTAAACGACAGCTTTATCAGTGATGACCTTAGTCTATCGATACCGATAACCCATCGAAAATCGCAGTCAATGGAATCTGAAGGGTGGTACTACTATCGGGACTCTGCACTTAGCGATGTGTGATAAAAGGTCGACCTAATGGAACTATCAAACTGTAGTGTATAACCGTGTTGTGTCTGCAGGCCTTTTAGTGTATCACACTTGGTGGGGCTGAGGGTGATTCTCCATAAGGCCGCTATGTAGTGTGAACTGATCTACGAATCGATGGATTAGATGGGTTTAAAAACCGCACCCTATAACCGTATCACATTTGGGGTTCATCGGCATATCGCAATTAGCGAAGTTGAGGGTAATACATATAATGGGGCATTGTTCCATGTGATGTATGATATGTGACTACAATATCACAATCACAACTTGACTCTACCAGGGTCGATTCTGTAAAATGCTTCCCTTGGCGATGTGCAATATGTGATCATCACATCACACCTTTTCTTGCTTGGGGATGATTCTTTAACTACGAATCTCTGCCTTTTGCGATCAATGAACTACGGGGAAAATGGCAGCCTACCACTTGGCGCTTCCCCATTTGTTGAACACTCTACGACGTCATTTTTCTTCTTGGCATTGGTCCAAGTCAAACTTGAACTTTGACTTGCCTTAACTTCTTCATATGAGCTCAGATTCGAGTGTCGTTCACATCGTTGGAATCAAGATGCCAAGCACTTTGATCTGAAGCTAAGTTTTTCAAGATTCTGCCACTTTGAAGTTTGAGCCGTTTTACCATGCCATTGGCACTTCTTAGAAATCCACCTAGATTAATCCTCTTGGATCCTCCTGGATCAATCCTCCTAGATCCTCCTAGATTCATCCTCCTAGATCAGTCCTCCTAGATCCTCATGGATCAATCCTCCCCACTAAGATAATATGTTGGTCCTCTAAAAGCATTAAATAATCTGCAACTTCTCTGTGCATTGTCTACACCACAAGTGTCCTAACAGGTCATCCTTCCTTCTCCTTCACCTTTTTCCTTCAGAGCCATAAGCAATGAGCCGCAACTGCATCTCTTGCAAACTTGTAGTAAAATATCTTGCAAATTACATGGTTAGCTATATGACCAAAACAATGAGCCAAGCATCCCATTCTTGCCACGAGTTTATAACACATACTCTGTGGTCATGTTTAAATAAAAATGGAAACAATAATTTAACTATCAATACAAGGCCAAACATCATTGTTTCTTCCATAAGTGATGGAAAAAACATCATCACTGCAACACATGCTTTACAAAAATAAGGCCAAACACTATTGTTGTGTCAATAAGTGATGGAAACATATCATCATTTTCACAGTTTTAAATGCAATACAAAATAAGGCCAAACATCATTGTTGTTGCAACAGGTGATGGAAAACACATCATCACTTTTACAGTTTAAAATGCAACACATGATTTGCAAAAATAAGGCCATGACATTCTACCACACCTAGAACAACCACCTCTCACTTATCAAAGTGACTGGGTCGTCCCTTTGTGGCGCCTTCGTTGGTCGAACAACTGTTTCACCTATTTCATGCACAGATTATTTGTCCTTGCGATACTGTTCTTGATGGAGCCTCCAACACATGGATCTTTGATGACCACCTATGTCGCAATGAATATATTAAGCCTTCTTCCTCCATATCTGCTTTATCTTCTTCTTTTACTGTTGTTTAGAGGATCTTTCACGCCTCATGCTTTTTCGTGTTGCTATTCTCCTCTAGCACTCAACAAACACATGGTTATGCAATCCACAAAAATTGCAAGTTCTTATATGCCATGATTTTCATTCATTTTTAACAATATGGTTGTAATCAAAATGAAAATTAGAATACCGAGACTTGTTATACCTTTAATTTTTGTCTCTAGTATGATCATGGGAACGAGAGCTTACCTCAGCTCTTTCTCTCCAATGCATACTGACATAGGTTGATGATGATGTATTCCCATTATCCTCTTTCTTTGATTGTTTCAACAATGTCATGGAAGCTTATGAAATCTTTGAGCACTATCCTTCAATGCACCCTAACCTTGTGAATTGAGGTCTTTTCTAAACCTCTAATGGCTGAGTTATGCCTTGGATATTAATACTAAATCCTTCTTCTTCCCTGTACCTCATATTGGTAAGGAGTTTCATGTTTTTCCCTATAATGGGTACTTCCATAGTTCCAACAGAAATTATATCATGCAAAGACGAAATTGAAGAGAAATCAACATCTTTTACCTCCACTGTCTATTTGGAAAGCACTGATGAGGGATTTTCATCATCTGCCGTTGGTGGTTCGCTGGTTGTTTTAGCACATTCCCCAACCTCCTTCCTAACATACCCAAGTCCTGCATGACGGGGTAATTCCTCTACTTTGATGGGGTTTAATACGCCTTGGCCATTAATGTCGAGGCCTTCCCCTCATACCCCATTCTCTTTAACAATTTGTAGCTGATACCTGTGGTGTGTTCTCCAAAACTGGCGAAATCATTATTAGGAAAAACATATCGAGTTGAAGAATTGATTTCTACCTCACGAGAGTTACACTGGAGCTTTTCTAAAGCCTCGTCCTTAGCTTGCAGTTGGTGTAGAAACCTCTATTTCTCCTCTTTCTCTTCCCGTAGTAGCCTCATTAATTCAACATTATCTTCTTGAAGCCTCTATTTAATCTCCTCATTCGAGGGATGCGAAGACAAGGAAGGTGGTGAATAAGATGAATAAGCATCAAAAAATGTGGATGAAGCACCGCTCTTTGATCTTCCTTTCTCGTCCTCTCTTCTTTCCTCTTCTTGAAGTTTCTAATTAATCTGCTCATTTGAATGATGAGAAGACGAGGAAGGCGGTGAATAAGATGCATAAGCATTAGAAGATGTGGATGAAGCATTGCTTTCAAATCTTCCTTTCTCCTCCTCTCTTCTTTTGTCATACGTGCCATACATGATGTCCACCATTCGCGACATCCTTAGGAAGGTGTTACACAAAAATATCGTCACCTTGATTATTTGCAGTCGGTGTCGGCCTATCATCACCTATACCAGCTTCCTAAGCAAGTCTTAAACCTCAGCTCTTCAAAACAAGCTTGAGAAAAGAGAGAAAGACATCAAAAAAGCAATATAACTCTGGTTCTGCACTTTCTCTTACTTTTTCCTGCGGGCCCGCACCTTTTGTTCAAGGTATCTGCATACTTATACGCTCTGTATGTAAAGGGGAGGGTGCGTACCCCTGTAAAAGTCAAAAGGCGCAATTTTTATCTTAAAAAAACTCATCTTGGGTTGATTCTAGAGTTTTCTAGAAGGATTTGTTACGTGGATTGTTCGCTCCAAGTGGTTCATGCATCCCATCATAGGAGGAACTAATCCCTTGTTGAGAGGAGCTATCCCTTTGAAGGAGGACTTATCCCTTTGAAGGAGGAGCTGGTAACTGATCTCCATTGCACTATAAATTGAGGCATTGGGTCAGTGGCCAGGGAGGTTAGAAGCTGAACTTTTGAGGGTAAATGCTAGTGAAATCAAGACTTCCTATTTGAGCTTAAGAGGAGAGATCACATACCTTTTTGGCCCCATTAGGGAGTGAGTGAAGCTTGTCAAAGTAGAGGAGACTTCTTGTTGGACCCTGGGAGGAGCTTGTACAGCGTCAAGGCAAAGGTTGTAAGGTTCTTCTCCTTTTGAATTAATACAATCAAGCTCATTTTTCTCAACAAGTATCTCATGTTATTTGTTTCATGGACTCCTTGACTTTCATGTTAAATATGTTTTATAATATTGGATATTCAGGTGCTATTTAATCGTTTGCCTTGTTTGTGCTTGCAGGTTTGCAACAAAGGAACTTACTTGGATCAAAGGAGCGAAGGCATCTCCAAACTTGCGTTGGACATGAGGTAGGCCTTAAACACATTTGTTTGCCATTATTTATAAAGCGCATTTAGAGAAAGATAATGTCTGGTTGGTTTGTTTGTCATTAGGTCTTCATTAGATTCTAGGAAGGTCTGTCTTGTCCGCAAGATCGACTGATTCCGTGTGACAAAATGGCGACTCCACTGGGGACTTGATTGTTTTCCTCGTGTTTCTTTGACTTGAGAAACTTGTTTTTTGGTTTCTATTTTTGGCTTGTTGTGTGTAGCTTTGGGTAGGCTTAGTTGATTTAGCTTTGTTTTTTATTTTTCATTACTTTAGTTGAAGTCCGCAGCCTTCGCTTATATCACAGTGCGTACTAGTATGCACTTTGTTTTTGTGCACAGAGCGTACCCGCACCTGGGTGAGCTCTGCACCTGCGTACCCTGCTAAATTTTTGAAAATCTTGACTTTTGCTCTTTTAGTTAATTTTATTTTGTTTTTCTAGTAATTTTCCTCTGCCCATACCTGCATGTGACTAGTTGAAATCTTTCCTTGGTTTGTTTCATTAGCATTAGGGTTTTAGGTGAAATTCCTAGAAGTTTTGCTTGTTGGGTTTGTTTTCGATTTGGTTTTGTAGTGTCTCTGAGCTTAGAGGCTGTAGGGACTTCAGATCACCTTAGTGTCTACCAATCTTCTTGAGAGTCTGACCATGTTTGAAATCTCCCCTTGTTGAGAAATCCTCTTTGATATTTCTCTTTACAAAACTTCGATAGACTTGTGATTTAAAGTTTGGATTTTCATTTTTAAAAAAGGAATGCAAAATTGGTTTTTCTTGACTTATTTGTGATTCTGAACAAATTAGTCCTTGGTTTGCTTGTGACAAAGTAAAACATCCTCAAAAACACTTTTGTAAGCTTTTTACTTCAAATATGGTTTTGTTAGTTTATAGATCTTAAGTTTGCTTCATTAAATAGTTTTCTCGAAGATTGCTTTAGTTATAGTTTTTAATGCATTTAGTAAAATGAAAGGTCTCTTTTGAAAATTCTTGTTCTTAGTAGCATTTGAGTTTTCGAATGAAAAGAGAACTTCCTGTGAAAATAATTAGTTGCCTCGTTTTTTAGTGTATTGAAACGAATACTCTTCTTTTGATTTGATCGTTAAAGAAAGATTTGTGTTTTTAAAAGTATTTGCATCCTCCAACTCTTTCTTAACTAGAACTTCATTGAAGAGAAAAGATTATTTAGTCATCTTAAGTGCATCTTTATAGTGATTT
>APFE031219042.1:0-10705 GCA_000404065.3 Pinus taeda
GTCTAGATAGACCTAGCCTCACATACAAAGCCTCGCAACAAAATTGCAATGCATCATACATGACTGTAAGCCTATTGGAATTCAATATGGGAAACACTGTGGTGAGTTATGAAGCTTGCAGATCACTGTAGAGTGTAGCTAAAGCATGAAAATATCTTCATGGCGTTTTTTAGGGAAGTTGACTTTAGTTTCATCTCGAAGATTGTGGATGAGACTCATCTAGAAATCTATGATCATGTTATTCGAAGCACTCATATTGCTTCATCGGTAGTCACATGATGCTTGCAGAAATTTCAAGCTCTTTCACTGCCTTCGTCATCGTGCAACTTGCTATGGTCAATGAACTATTGATGGCTAGACAATGATAGGAATCATTTGTAGCAAAACATCGGAGGATGAGGATGCCGGTGGATAATTGTAGTTAAATTGTAGAACAGACGCTAAGGGATCTTCGCCATGTTTGATGATCATGTCAGAAATTGATAATAGCATGGTAAATCGCCATCGTTGCTTTGGTTTGATGCATTACAGGAAGTAAGATACAGGCACAATTCCCCTTGGTTTTCTTAAACATTGTACGGAGAGTTGAGATTTGGAGAATTGCAGAGGTGTATTGGAAATCATGTAGGGATTGTTTATAATGGAAACCTAGGGTATGTGTTAGATTAGTGTGATGTAGTAGTTGAATTATTAATATTGTAATTTGTTTGTAATAATGATGATGATGAACTTGCAAAATTAGATAAAAAGGCCATGTTGTAATAACTAGCTCTAGATACATTCTGTATCTAGACGACTCTTCTATATAACTAGCAAATATAGCGGTTGGCACCCATGTATCTCAGTAGATGGGAGCTCGTCCATAGAATGACTAGTAGTTCTGTTTTTATTGAAGCAACTACTGTAAGAAATTGAGTGGTGTAAACTCAATATGGATGGTTGTCCAGATAGTTAGGCAAGTGGGGATCTAGGGAAGGATCCCTCATTTGTTGAGGACGTGGGAGTGGTCATCTCTTGAGGTTATGCGATAGCTTGGAATATTGTTCAGTAATTGACTTTGGCAGATCTGTGATTCGGGAGTTCGAGAGTGGAACTTGGGAATATAGCTTGCCAATTACACCTTTACGAGGGTTGTGAGACAACTTGATGGAGTTCGCTCTATATGATTTCGAAGATGTTTAAAGAAAGCTAATCACCCCATCACAAGACAAGTAAGAATTATATTTTCCAAGTTATATATATATATATATATATATAGCCCAAAAAAAATTCCAAATTCACAATTATAATGCATTAGATTATAATTATGCTAATCACATTGAATTCTACTAGCAGAACTTTATGATGGAAGTGTGGCAGTCAAGTCTGAATCGAGGGCAGGCTGCAAAACTCGATAAGGAATAGTCGACCACATGCATCTAGAGGAAGGGAAATTGTCCATCAGCATAGAGAATTATGTGTAGGTGATGGCAGTGGAATAATTTTTTAACCATTTCAACAATTATAGTCGCTATGCAATTTACATTTGGGCTGACAAGTCTTGGCACGAATAATCATGTGGATTTTTTTGCCATAACAATGCATAGGTCCCACTGAGTAGACGTTGTCCTATGCATCATTTTTTTTTCTTTCTAAATATCATTTTCTTTTCCATTTTTGTGACACGCTGCAAGATTAGAGTTGTCAGTTGCCACGTTGATTATGTTTTCTCTTTTGTGCTCACCATTTTGTTTTCACTGGCCTTCACAAGGATGTGTGGCATCCATTACCAGGTAGAGTCCAAAATGTATCATGGCATGTCTTTAAACCATGGCATATTTTATTTTGTACTAATATTTTGTAATAGATATACAACACTGAATTCAAATAATGAGAAGGGTCACACCTGTAAGGATTGCATTGCTTCTCAAATTTCCAAGAAATGTCTTTATGGCATTGAAATTTTTTCCACTAGGTTTAATGGCTTGAATGTTGACTAAAAGCAAAAGTACCGGAAAATTTGTCTGAAAACATTATTTTTACTGAAAAACAAATGCAACCATCAACCATGAGTATTTGTAAAAATAGTTTAAATAAAACATAAAAATATTATGAATAAGCAAATTTTGCAAGCAAATGTATGCTTCCTAACATCAACTATGCTACATTCTTCACATATAATCCCATATTCTCATAGATTCAATTATGAAACCCCACTCACAATGGTCATCAATAATATTTTGCATTGGCTATCTTCATTTTCATTTAAAGAGTATGATAATCTGTAGTGTAAATGTGTGGCAAAGGCGAAGAATGCATCCACTGACAATTGACATAATCTATGAGGGAGAGTCCCACAAATTTAGGTGTTAAAATATAACTTTTCATGGATTGAAATATAACGTTGTTAGTCTTTCAGCTTAATTTTCTGTGCCTCATTAGAAACTTAATTATCTTTTTAACATTCATGACTTGCACCACATATATATGATTGAAAGTAGCATTAAAGCAGAAACCTTAACACAGAAAATCGCTAATATGAAGTCAATGTAATGGAAACCAAGATATTACAAAAAAAAACTGTAAATAACTGTGGAATAACTCTCTAACTCTTCAAACTTTCAAATGATAAAATATTAAGGGCTTTCACAGAGTCTTTTCAGGTTTTCATGCACGCAATTTGCAGCTTTTTGAAAATCACTGAATATAGTTTTGAATATGATATTTAGTAATGGGAAACTACAATTTTGTAAGTAGTGATGCATGTCATGGCTAAATTTTTAAGTCACAATGTTGAGAATCCTATAAAGCTATCAAGCGAATTTGAAATATGTGACACTGTAATTTAATGTAAAGCTATAGCTAATATAGCTAATAAAAACTTTATTAGTAAAGTGGTGGGAGTTTTCTCTATATGTGTGTTATTACTCTTTGTTTTTGTTTAAGACTATAGCTTTTGCTTTGCAGTCAAAATTCTTTGACCATGTATTAATTCGTGGAATTTTGGTAAGAACGTGTATTCTCATGAACATGGTTAGACTGATACCTTAACCCAAAAGTACTTGACTCTTCCCCACTTGTCCTTCCTCTTATTTATGCCTCAACCTCCGGTCAGTGGACCTACACTCCGGTGGTGTGTACGGTAGTTTGAGATGGAAGTTTATAAGGTTCATAATTTATTTCACGAATTGTCGGCCCAGAAATTTGGGTGTCCCATATGGAGTGGCGATCTCCGTATAAATATATCAAAATGGTTCTTCTCTTCTTTTGTTTTATGCTAAGCGACCAACACGAATAGGCGCAGTCGACACAATCCGGTTACATTACATGACATTCTGTGCTTTCTGCAAGACTTCTCTGTAACGTTGGCAGACGTCGCTTGATAGAAGGTGGCGGCTAAGAAAGGCGGGCAGTTACCACTTGGAAAAAGATGATGATGTCAACAGATACAGGTACTATAGAATTCAATGAACGATGGGATATTATTGAGAATGGCATCCTAAAGTTGATAAATATTCTCAAAACAGATTTAAAAGGCGAGTTTCCTGTAACGGAGTACATTAACATTTATACAACTGTGTACAAAATGTGCACCCAAAGGCCTCCTTATCTGTACTCACAACAACTCTATGACAAGTACAGGATTTCATTGGAAGAATACGTTGTTGCCACTGTATTGCCAGCTTTAGGGGAAGTGCATGATCTGTTCCTGTTGAAAGAAGTTGAGAAATGTTGGGAAAATTATCACAAGGTGCTGGTTAGACTCATCTCAAATATGTTCTCTTATTTGGATCTTTACTTCGTGGGGCAAAACTCCCTGGTTTCGCTAGTAAAAGTTGGAGTGATGTGTTTCTGTGACGTGGTGTATCACGGTATCAAGATTAATGTGAAGAATGTGGTGATTGACTTGATTAATCGAGAGCGCGAGGGAGAACAAATTGATCGCGCTTTGTTGAGAAACATTGTGAATTTTTTTGTGGAAATGGGAGTGGATCGCATGGATTTGTACCAAAAAGACATTGAAGCTCCCATGTTGGAAGCTACTGGAGCTTACTACTCTAGGAAGGGTTCATTATGGATATTAGAGGAGGATTCGTGTCCTGACTATATGATAAAGGCCGAAGAATGTTTGAGACGTGAGAAAGAAAGAGTTGCTCACTATTTGCATTCCAGCAGCGAGCAGAAGTTATTAGAGAAAGTAGAAAGTGAAATCCTCTCCCGCTATTATATTCAACTTTTGGAAAATGAATATTCGGGGTGTCATGTTTTGCTTACAAACGACAAGAAAGACGATCTTTCGAGAATGTACAGGCTGTTTTGTAGAATACCTCAAAGCTTGGAACCTTTTGCAAATATTTTTAAACAGCATGTAATCAGCGAAGGAATAAAATTATTTACATGGGTGGAAGATGTTGTCAAGAATAATATAGATGACATTCCGGCACATGAGTTTGTGGAGAAGATTATTGAAGTGCATGATAAGTGTAGTGGTTACGTTGTGGATGCATTTCAAAGAAGCAGTATTTTTTATAAAGCCTTGAGGGACGCATTTGAAGTAATATGTGATAAAAAAGTCGAAGAAAGCACATGTGCAGAGTTTCTGGCTACATTTTGTGACAACGTGCCATGTTGTCAAAGATAAAGCATCAATGTGGTCTCCAGCTAACGTCAAAGATGCAGGGCATGGTTAATGATTTTACACTGGCAAGGGAGACTCAACTTGACTTCAACACATATCTTCATGATTATTCAAATGTGCATCCTGGAATAGAGTTGACTGTTACAGTATTAAATAATGGGTTCTGGCCAACCTACAAGTTATTCAACCTCAATCCACCAGCGGAAATTCTTAAATGTATTAGGGCGTATGAAGGCTTTTATTCTACAAAATATCAACATCGTAAACTTACATGGATGTATTGTTTGGGAAATTGTAAAATTATAGGAAACTTTGATACTAAGCCAATAGAAATTGCAGTATCAACCAACCAGGCAGTCATGCTTTTATTGTTCAATGATTTTGAAAGATTGAGCTGTGAAGAAATCAGTTCACAATTAAATTTGCGAGAGGAGGATGTTATTAGACTGCTTCATTCATTTGTATGTGGAAAGTACAAGATTATTTTGAAGGAGCCGTTGACTCAAACAATAACAAAAACTGATAGTTTTGAATTCAATGCTAGCTTCACCTGCAAATCTGCCAGGATTAAGATTTCACTTCCACAAATGGATGAGAAGAAGAGAGTCAGCGAGGTTGTAGATGCCGATAGATGCCATGCCATCGATGCTGCAATAGTTCGGACAATGAAGGCTAGAAAAGTCATGAGCAGTCAGGAATTATTCGTTGAATGCGTTGAGCAACTGCAAGCCACGTTCAAACCAAAAGATAACTTAATGCAGAAGCAGATTGAAGATCTGATTTCAAGGGAATTCATAGAACGAGACAAAGAAAATTCTAATATCATTCGATATGTAGCATAAAACAAATTTCTCAATATACATGGTATCATTTTCGGATATTGTTTTAGGCCTACATTTTCAATCATTCATTTGCGTTTGCAGGATACGAAACTTTTCAATTAACTTTGATCATATTGTTCTGTAGAATTTGATTTTATCTAAATTATTATTCCTGCCGTTGTAGAATTAGATTTTATGTAGCCGCGATCTAACGAGTTTGGTATATGCACTGACTATTATTTTCTAGATTATTTTATATCTAATTTTTTATGGTGTTATTGGTTGCCTAGGCTCTCATCTTCTTGAGTCATCATTATAAGCTTAAGTTAAATAATGGATTCTCCCGTCTCTTTTGCCAAAAATTGAACCAATTTTATTTGAAACAAATCGTTTGACTTTACCTTGATAAGTGGAATTGGTTGAAAGGCCATAGTTTTTAATTATTTACTGCTAGACATGTCTCTTGTGCCAAAATTTGAACCAATTTTATTTGAAACACACTGTTTTACTTTACCTCGATATGTGGACTTGGTTAAAAAGCTATGGTTTTTAATTATTTATGGCAGGACATATAGAATTAGATTTTATGTAAATTAGATTGTTTTGTAGAATTAGATTTTATGTAAATTATTATTCATGCGGTTGCACAAGCCACATGACCTTGCTTGTTACATTTTCAGCACTCCCTTTTATCTGTTCTTGTAGTTTCTCCCTATGAATTAGAAGACTTTTTGGCTTCTTACTATGGAATCTGATTTGAAGACTTTTTTCTTCCAACCATGTTCTTATGATCTGAATTTATCACCTCAGTCATAAGTGCCATGTACCTTGTGTATCTTTGTGGCTTCTTACTTTGGCTAATTGTGGTATTGGGAGGTCCAACTCTCTCGTGATCATCTGTAAACAATTTGTCTACTCACTTGGCTCGAACTCTCCCTATATTGGGAGTCTCTGATTGAGTGGCTGCCTCCACTTACCTTAGTCTCTTCTCCTCATCATCCTACTTACTAACCCACTTGCGAACTAACCAAGGCTCAAACTATGATATTGGTTGAGGGTCATTCTTGGAAGCTCTAACATGTTCTTCTTCTAAGAACTCCCTCATAGCCTTGCTTTCCTCAACCCTATGGTCTTTACTCTTCGCACTTCCTTCCTTGATGCTCAAGGCTATAAATTATTTTTCCTCCACAACAAGGAAAATACATTCTAGTGAGGGTTTTGAGGAATCCCATATGACAATAGCCCAAGAATATATTTATAGCGGAGGTCACTAGTGGAGTTGGGTGGGTCGTTGCTGGGAGGTTCAACCCTAAGCTTACTTCTCATAATTCACAAGTTACGTAGGATTCACAAGTTACTTAGGATTCATCGAAGCCCCTAAGGCTAGGCAAAATATGGAGGCATCTAGTATGCTGGAAGAGAACACGATTATTTATCTAGGAGATGACAAGTTATCCGAGCCGAACCTGAGCCAAATGAGTAGGCTTCATCAATATGTTAAGGCATTAGGAGCGTGTTCTCCCTATTCCACGGAAGAGATCGGGCCGGAAAGGTTCGATGTGCTAAAGTGGCTCGGATACAACCTCCAACTTACGTGCACCCTTCGGGATGAACAAATCCTCTTATTAGGCCAGGTTAAAGGTGAAATCCTTGGATTCATACGACTCGAAAAGGTGCTAAATGTTTGCTTCATTCCTCCCTACCTAAACAACTGGGAGGGGGTTGATAATTCGAGGGAGGTGACAATTGTTGACAGAATAGGTGACTCCGCATACTCATACTGGGCAGAGGAGGAGAGCTCGTGCAGGACCAACTTGATCCGCCTCTTGGATGGACAACTTGGGCTTTATGAATGGGGAGCGAGAGGAGAACACACGTTCTGAAATGAGATCAACACACCTGTCATATTGGTGCTGACTCTAGCCAAAATACTTGCCACCCTACTGTCAGAAGAGTTCTACTCCTGACTACATGTGGTGGAGTCGAAATCCCCTCCTTTTTTCAATGTTATGCCTGTGGGTAGAATGGCCAACACACTACTAGACGCTGCAGAAAGTTGCGAGTTGAGATCTAGGCCTATTGACATTGACACTGAGTTCCCCACTTTCCATCGTATTTCAAACTGCATGAGAAGGGAGCCAAGTGGTTGATAATGAATTGAAGGGTATCCTTCCCACAAATGTAGAGGGCAACCTTGAACTGCATTACCAAAGGGCATGATTGTAAAATTCATTTTTACCATTTCGGTGTCATAGTCACATAAAACACCAACTTTCCATTTTTACGAAAGCCCCGATGCGTAAAAATAGGGTGTACTATGGAAAGATTTTTAATTTAAAAAACATTGGTGTGTTACTCATATAATAAGCATCAGTGTGATTAATATAACAGTACATCTCGGTGCTTAATAGACAATGCTGCACTGTTCGAGGGTTATTTTTTTAAATAAAAAGTAACAATGCACTAAGTAACTCTAGATGACTAGTGCATATGCTACTCAATAGGACCAGAATAGTGTTAAATAAAAAAAATGTGAGTCGTAATATTATTTTTCAGAATTTTGGTGCTATACTCCTATGAAGCCCCAAAGTCAATACCCCCTTTTGTCCCCCTTTAGGGTAACGAGAAAGAGAGAGAGAGAGAGAAAAAAAAAAGAGATACCCCCCACCCCTCAAAGGGGGAGAAGGGACCTAGGCATCTCCCCGGAGCGAGTTTAATTTTTCTGGTTTGATTTATTTATGGAGTCTCGGATGAGGTCGGGACCGCTAGTGGCTGGGTTGATGAGCTTTCCCCTAGTGGCCCACTTGAAAAGTGGATCCATCTTTAGCTAGGCAATTCGCTTCCACCTTCCCTAACAGGCCATCTTAAATTTAAGATCGACAGTCCACTTTGTGGATTGGGATCCATGCATTGGCCCCTCTGACCTACTGGCCTCTGGTATGGGCTGGTGGTAATCATGGATTGAGGCAAGCCAGTTCTATGTCCCTAACATCTTAGTCAAAACGAGCGGGTCTAATTTTAGGTTGGGACCACTCATACTGTAGACATTGAGCTGGGTTGATGAGCAGGTCCCTCAGATCCATGATCATGTGGTTATCTCAAAGTCAAGAGCAAGTCCGCTTGCATCAGCCCTAACCTTCCTAAAATTGGCTTTAGCGACATTCCAAAGCTTCTTAATTAGGTCATTCAATAGATTTCTCATCTGGCCTCTCGATTGAAGACGAGTTAGTAGTCATTTTTGGTTGGAGACACCCCATTCAAAGGCTAGGTTCCAGTCCTGTCCCCAAACGACCACTTCATAGCATGGGACCTAACACTACCTGGCAAGATAGACCCTAGAGTCCCTAATCCCTCCAGCCACTACTATTACCACAGCCAGAAAGCCACCAACCTTACCTACCACCCGTTAGCCTTATCCGGTGATCCAATGCACAGGCAAGATCCATAGATGTATAGCCATCAGAATCAGATTGACCAGAAAAGGCAGAGACTAAAGTGGCAGAGGGAACCTAAATACCAACAGAAAAAGCTACGACACCTATAGTAACAAGGTAAGCATCACCGGCAAAGATAGATGTTGTAGATCCGGTTACGGGTGTATATTTAGCAATTTTTTCTAATCGAGAAGCAAAGGCATGGGTTCCAGTGCCAAGTGTAGTTTCAGTTGCAGGGCACATGGTTAATGAACCATATGAAATAAGTCACGGGAAACCACGGGCATCAACCAATGAAACAAAAGCATATCCATACCCAGTTATAACTCAGTTGACCCCATGCCTGTTTTTAATTAATCCATTGGAGAGTCAAGAAATAGTAGCCCCATCACTAGAGGAATAAGTAAGGATGATAGTAGTAGGAAAGGAAGTTAACCTAATAGAGGCAAGAGATACAAAACTCGTATGATAGCCAGCATCTCGCCCGGATCTAAAAGCATCCCCTCCAGTATTAGTCAAAAATCCAAGTGCGGAGACATACCTATTCCTATTAGGATTACCTATAGCGTATATGGGCATAAATGGGACCATGCCAGTTTACCTTCCCCTTCCTATGATCGAGGGGGCCATGTCAACTCAGGCAAAGCAAGTAGTTTCACCAGCATCTCGTACAGATATGGATCCAACACCAGTGAATGATCCAGTTGCTCACCCAGCACTTGTAGTGGGGGCTAAGCCATCAAAGCGAGAAGTGGAGGCAGAGGTGAATGCAGCAGTTCGAGCATAAGTAGTTCCCGTTTTTTATCCCATTGACCCAAAGCAAGGAGTCAAGGTGGTTTCCATTGATCCAGTCAAAGAAGCAGTCCCAATTCTAGTCGAAGAACCCCTTGACCTAGAACCACTAGCTTGAGCAAAGGCAGGGACCTATGTACAAATAAATAATTCACAAAGAAATTCTTGAAAAAGTTCCATCTCCATTGAACCTCTATACTCTAGCTACAAGCTGAAATTGTTACATCACCGCCAGCATCTAACAAGTTAAGTTTCTGAGCAAGAACCAAGTTAAGTTTACCTAGCATCCGGACCAGTAGCACCAAAGAGAAAAGCAACAAAGGTTGCAAGAGAGGCAAAGACACCATAGGTAGAGTCCCCAACGTCCTTTACGGTTCGATAGCCAGGGTGATATGCCCTTGCGCTATTACTTCGTTGATCGAACGGTGACGTATATAATATAGTCTAGTGATGTTACCAATCAATAGTTTGGTTGATGTTACCAAAGCAAATAGTCCCATCAAAGTCACCCAAACCTGACCTCTTTACTGATTCAATGAACTGATCGAACCAAGCAATCGAACGAACCATGTTGTGTGAACCAGAACCCCCAAGCAATCGAATGAACCAAACTGTGTGAACCATGAAGCAGACTAACCCACCATCGTTAGCTCTGGGAATGAATGAATGAATAATCGGGACTGCTTCTATCATCTCGTACCACCAATCAATAGGGTCTAACCCAATCTATGGCACACGAACAAGCAGAGCAAGATCAAGGTGTAGCTATCTCAAGGAAAAAACATAGATAAAGGTGAAAGGCTTTTACCCACATCCATAGAATAAGAACTTCCAGGTGATATCCCTTCCAGGAATAAGAATAATACATTCCTTCAAGGTGATGTCCTCCCCCCCCAATGAATAAGATAAGGAGAGGCGAATAGCTATCCAAGGAATAAGAACTTGATTCAAGGTAATATATTTCTCCCCGTGAAATGAATAAGAACTAAAAGGTCAATAAGATATAGATATCCGCTTAAATGATTAACCATGCCAAGCAT
>APFE031219044.1:0-13512 GCA_000404065.3 Pinus taeda
TGTTCATTTATGTAATGTAAAGGAGGTTGCCCCCTCGAAGAGGCTGAATTCTAAGTCGTTGATCTATCTTTTCTATCTTTTCTTGAGCTGGTTTCATAACATTTTGAGGGTATGAGAGTGGGTTAAAGAGGTGGATGAAGGTTGGCATGAGGTGTTAGAGCATCCACGGTCTACCATGAACCACCAGGAGAGAGAAAGATGATTGGATTTTCTCAAGGAGGGAGGAAGAACTTCTAGGAAAAATGCAGGAAACTAAGTAAAAGTTGAAGTGAGGTTTAGGAGACCAATAAGGCATGGATTAGATGGAGGATGTGATTCTTGATAAGCTGGCCTAGTACTGGAAGAGATCTGCTGCAGAGAAACTGACAGTCAACCAAGGAAATCAAGAAACAAGTGAAATGAATGCATTGAGGAAAAACAACGTTTTGCATAAAAAGTGTCTAAACTATGATGTATGGAAGGAAATGCTGATAACTACTACAATAAAATAAAGCATGAAAGAAGACTATTGTAAATAAATAAGTGAGCATGGTGAAGGAGTTCTGAAGCAAAACAAAACTAGACTATTAACCTACTAAAAAGCTGCAAATGCTAGAAGTCCCATGAATGAGGAAAATCTGTGTTTTTGGGGCAGCAAGAGGGTCTTTGCCTCAAATAATGGTCCCAAAGGGAGGAAGAGATGCCAAGGCACTATTGATAGCCTTTTGAATATTCTCTTTATTACTTCTTAACCTGCTATAGAAAGCACAAATGGAAGCAAACTACTAAATCATCAAAAGAAACTTATTCTTAATTGTAAAAGAAATACATCTAATAGAAACCTAATCTACAAACTGAAATAAAACATAAAAATACAAGTAAAGAGGAGCTTGGCTACTTGGATTGGGCCCTAACCCAAGAGCTTCAACCCTTTGAGGTAACTCAGTGCTAGCTCAAAAAGGATTCCATCTTTATTATCAAAACAATAACAAGATGACATGAAACTGTCACAAAATAATAAGCTCGAAGTTGGAGTAGAGTTTACATAAGCAGAAACTCAACAAAAATTTGAAAAAAATCCAACATTAGTGAGGCCCTAGGCCTCTCTAGTTATACAAATGAAGCTTCCAACAACTTCCTTATAATTAGGGAGGCTTGGCTCCCAAAACTCGAGATAATCATTAGTCACCCTCCACTTTCTCGGCTCCCTTCTAGTGCATGACTTGGCTGCTTGTACTCTAGGCTAAATGAAGGGGAATTAAAAATGAGGAGTAATAAATGAGGGTGATTCCCTCCTATAAGTCCTCTCCTTTGTCCACTTCGAGTTATTGCTACCATTTGTCCATTGGATCCTTGACTTTGACCTCAAAATTCATCAATAATCTGCATTAAACACATGTTAGACTACATGGCATCATAACTAACTCAACTCACTCCATAAGCATAAATATAATAAGAAAATCATACAATAAGCTAAGAGAATGGTTGATTTGACTAGGTTTGGAGGTAAAATGAGCCCATATAATTACCCATTTATGAGGCTCATCAAAGTCCTTTAGCAAATTTCAGAAGTAGGAGGCTCGCATATAAGTGGAACTTGATTATGATGCTACCTATAAGCCAATTGCAGGACATGATCGATCTCATTCCTAATTCCATCAAATGATATCATTGAGCTTACTATATTTTTTTAAGTACTTTTCTTAACCAAAAATATCGATTTGTTTCCAAAATTAGTTGTTGGTTGCATCTAGGAACATAGATTTTGAACTCATTTTGGCATTGCTATGACAAGCCAACAAAATAGAGTAGAGGACGCGCAGGGTTATTGAAGTGGACACTAAAAAAAAACTAGAGATAAACTAGTGACACCTGATTTTATTTTTCCACTCTTCAAGATGGTCTAAGACCACCACTAACGAGGGTTCACTATAAAATGATTCATCTTCTATGGCTTATGGGTGCCCAACAACAAAATGGATTGCTAGTCCTATGTTTCTAATGATGATATTATGAATATACTCCATTATAAAGAGGTTGAAGATTACTCATTTAAAAATTATCAATAAGGTTTCCCTCACTTTATGAAAATAGGGTTTGACAGTTACCAAGAGTGTCATATAGAGGGAACAAGATGTAAGAATATGAGGAGAATGCAAGTTCAGTAATAATCCATTTAGTTTTTTTGATTAAGTACAATCCAATGCAAGCTCCCTAAGTTAAGGAAAATGACTCAGTAAAAGATTTAAGGATCCTGCTAATTTGTGAGCCTTGGAGAGGCTATTCATGATTATTATGTAGCTATATCTAGAAGGACACTGCTTTCTATTAACCTCTTAAGAAGCATATATGTTGCACAATACTCATAACTAACATATTGGATGGAGGAGAAAAAGTGCACTTTGTCACCACCGTTAGTTTCAATACTGTGCTTTAGTCTCAAATCATGAATCGTGCATGAGCTAATTTACTTCATTTTCCCATATGTTGTTTGTCAAATTAACTTCTGCAATTTGTTTAAGTAGAGATTCAATTTCCTCTCATTTTTGGTGTATCATAACTTGTGCATTATCATATGCATTTTGGTTTTCATCTTTCAAGTCTAAAATGGTGAGCTATAGGCCTTCCTATACAAGATAAATATACCATATTAGTTAAATGAAAACAATGGATGTGTACCTCACATCATCATCTGCTAGAACATTGTACTACACCAAATGTTTTATGTGTGAATTTCAAATATCATAAAAATAAAGGTGAAAATTAAATTCACATTTTAATCATTTGTCCCAAGTTGATCTTGTTTCAATATTTTTAGCATGGCAAGATCACTCAAATACGACAAATGCATGAAAGGTAAAGTTAGTTGGCCTGAAGAAAGCTTATAAATATGTGCAAATAAATACTTGGAAACCAAACCAGCCTTATCCTTTTGAACATTATTGATAGTTTGTGACAAACTAACAACATTTTCCTGCAGTTTTACTACAGTTTCTTCCAATTCACCCTTTTTGTCTAAATCTTGATTCAATTTTAGTTGGATGTTATGTAGTTTTGCCTTAGCTTCAACCTCTTTCTCAGTAGATAGTTTTTTTGTAAGATCTTGACTTTTCTTAAGCTCCGTATTTTTCTCTCTTGACTCTGGGATATCATTAAAACAACATGAATATTCAGCGTAACACAAAACACATACTACATGCACAAAAATACGTTTAATTTTTCCTTGAATTTGTGATTACAGACTTGCATTTGTAGAGATTGAATCCTAAAACTGGCTATTCAGACAATCAAATTTAGCCAAGCTTTCAGATTAGCTAACATTTTTTCTTGTTGAGCTAGATTAGTGTTTTTGTCTAATGCTAGTAGAGTTTGTCGACATTGCTCGATGCCAGCACAAAAACCTATTCTATCTCAACAATATTGTTGGATAGTTCTATAATTTCATCCTTGAGGGCTTCTTTCTCAAATTCGGATGTAAGTAATTTCCTTTCATATTCTTCCACCTGAATCTCTAGTTGAGCTTTGTCTATTTCCAATTTGGACTGAACGACTTGCATACTTGTACATGCATTTTATTTGAGGGCCAACTCATTTTGTACTCCCTAAAGCTACGTTTGAATATTTTCCAATGCCCTAGTGTGATATTCAATCTTAAACTCAAGTTGAGTTTTTTCCATTTTGACTGAATGGCCTGCATGCTTGTGCAAGGATTTTATTTGAAGGCCAAGTCCCTTTCTAATCCCTGAAATTGCATTTGAATAATTGTCACTACCCTAGTGTATTCTTCAATCTGAGACTCAAGTTGAGCTTTCTCTATTTCCAATTTGGACTAAATGGCCTACATGCATGTATAAACATTTTCTTTGAGGCTCAACTCCCTTTGTACTCCCTAAAAATACGTTTGAAGATTTTCTAATACCCTAGCATCTTCTTTAGTGGTACACATAAACTGTTTTTCAAGGTTATCTAATACCAATCAATGCCTCAAAAGACTAGGACAACAATTCGCCTCATTTTGACTTCAATACCTAATTCGTAGTTCCAATAATTTCTTTATTTGTGTGAAGATTATTCTACCTTTTTTGATAGTAAGAAGGTTTGTTTTTGCAACTTCGACATTGTATGACTCTTCGAATTTTTCATTTTCTCTTCCCATTCTGCTATGAGACCACTCATATATGAATGTAAAACTGAAAGACTTGAGAGGTGGCCAAAAGTCTAAAACTAAGCATTCAGTTACATAAAGACTTACGTTTTTTAATGGTTATTTCTGCATTGTCCAATATTGAGAACAAAATATTTACTTGAAGCATAAATTCCTTGAATGATTTTATCCTTTCAAATATCTTCTCCTCCAAAACTTTCTTGACGCCTTTAGCTACACAAATAAAGATCAAATAATTTGTTGTGATTTAGACTAATTTTCAGTAGACAAGTTTGAAATTATATAATGCAAATTTGTACAGGGTAGAACAATAATTTGTATTTGGAAAAATCATTACAATGCTAAAGTAAATATTTGATGTGACCTTCAAAGTAGATATTCGACATTACCTTCTATGTTCATGAGAATTTTCATCTTTAGATAACCCCTTTACAATCTATAAACCATAACCAATAAAATAAACAAATTTCTTATGATATGGACAAAGAATTCTATGTAAAATACTTCTGTGAAAACCACACAATAAGGAATATTTGTATATACGATATTCAATTATAGGTTTCAGTTGCAAGGCACAGAGGAAATTTCAATGATAGGGTAGGATCAAAATCAAGCTAATCAAATTGAATAGAGACTCGAAGCAATCACATGGCATCCTCCATGTCTTGCATGGTTGTTTTGGGGAACATAGTAAGGTGTGTGGCCTTCTTGGGGGGTCCACATGGTGCATGAAGGTCATAGTTTATAATTTTGGTTCCATATAAAAATTTTGTCACTTAGAATGTTTGCATGACTTACAAGTGCCTCACTTTGAATTTCACTATGAATTCTTTGGGACTATGTCGAGGAGGGACTTGCATCGCTCATGTGCACATAATTACATGAATCGACAACCCCAAGGATTAGCTATCAGCCAAGTCCTGGAAAGAGAGGCTTGTAACCTATAAAATTATGCCATTATCACCAACTCCATCAGATTCCATTTACCATAAGCCAAGCCCACAAAGGATACAGCTAATATTACCACCATACAGAAGTCTACAGTTCATCAGGGGGATTGATTGATCGACAGGGGGAGTGTGGAAGAGAATATACAAGGTGAAATTGAAGATTCTAACATGTTTAGTAATTGTGCAGGGTCGACTACAGTCACTAGTTGGGACCTCCACTGCTTGAAGGCACTTCACACAACTTCCATTTATACTAGGGTTTCTTCGACAATTGGTTAGATGATATGAAGTTTTCTATAATTGTAACTACGTATCCATCATTGTATCATCTACTAGTACATGAATAATAGAGAAGAAATGCTTCAATTTACACTTAGAGGTTCTCTGGAAGTAGTGCTTCAAGTTACACTTACATGTTATGTAGAGCTTGTATTCATAGAGCTTATTTCTAGCACTTCTTTGAGTTCTAGTACAAAATTTTCTTCTTTAGCACTTTTTCTCTGCTACATTGCACTGAGTAGTTGTTTCAGTGACAATCATTCTAGCAATAAAAAAATATTCTAGGCAATCCCTGTTTCCAGCCCAGTCGAGTGTCCAAGCCATGCATCCACCCAAGTCAAGTAGCCAAGAAAGGAAAATATCATGTGATATGTAACCGTATATCATTGAGGAAATGGATTCTTTATCAACACAGAAGTTTGATGTCATGGTAGAATCCCCATCTCCCAACAATTTACTATTGACAACATATACTTTGGAGCAATAAGGAATCTATTCCAATTGTTTGTGCCTACCTCGTTATTGATTCCCATGATGAATGCTAAATGTTACAGACTGGACTAGCTAGATTGGGTTTGTTGCTGTCCAAAACACTGGGTTGGTGTTGTAAGCCACTCTATTTCTAAATTGAGAAGAAAATTTCCTATCTTTTAAGGTCATTTAACTAGGGAAAATGACAAGTTGTCTCAAATACGGGTAAGCGCATCCCTATGCAATGAAGGAAGTTTTATTACTTAGGGGATCAACATTTTCCATGTACTGTGGGAAAACTAACATTGCAAGAAAAGTAATATTTTCCATGTACTGCAGGAAGAACTAAATTTTCATGAATCATAAAGAATGGTCATTTGAGAGAAATAATCCTTAGTATCACAAAAAAATTCACTTCCCAAGGCGATACAAAAATCCTCTGTAGCACAGTTGAGTAGCGCGGTAACCAAGCTAAGAGTTTTAGTTCCAGGGCAGTAAGTAACCACAATAAGGTAATACTAGAGCAGTCGAACATCTAGATCTTATGCCACTGCATAACATCTGTGTGCATCCACCACTTGTAATGAAGCGCCGCTCCACTGCAACAAACTGCAACCATAGAATAAACAAAATTATGGCACCTTAATAATACGTAGCATTTAATAACGCCAAACTAATGCTAACATTACTTTGTCATTCCAAAAAAAATCAAAAAATGAAGTGACTAACTACAAATATAATATATAGTCCAACTGCTTTCGCCTCAGGAAGAGGCCAAATAAGATGTTGAAATGAAATGAGAAAGGACAAATCTCAAGAAATCAAATATAAGAAAAAAACCTTCGCAAAATTGAATACTAACTAATGTCAAATGCATCAAACTCATTACTATAGTCCATGCCAGATGGCAGGGATTGGAAAAGATTAATTTTTATACATGAGGTTGAGAAGCCATACATCATTAGACATGCGTCATTATGATGCGATATGCAACTTGGTTAGTTGAAGTTTTCATAATATTATTAAAATTCATTGATAAGGTTGCAAAACATGAGGTAGATCGAGATTCCATGGAGTATACTAAAGAGTTAGTCAAAATAATGTGAACTTTGCAATAGATTTCATAATATTATTTAAAGTCATTGATAAGGTTGCAAAATATGAAGTAGATCAAGATGCCATGAAGTATACTTAAGAGTTAATAAAAATAATGTGAACCTTGAATCTATTGCAACATAAAAAATTATTATTATTATTTTTTAAATTAAAAATAAATATTTTGTTTTAGTTAAAAATAAATTTTAAAAAATTATAAAAGTGTATCAATTCGTTAAAGTGAATTAAGAATAAAAATATTTTGAATGATGGCAGATACTAAATAACTAAAAAAAGACACTGTAGAGATCGGAGATGGAAGGGATTGTTACTAATCCTTCTATCTATCTTGATGTAAGTCACATACTAATATTAAGCACGAGCATATAATTTAGAATATTTTTTAGAATTTTATTTTATTTTTTTAAATATAGTGTGAACATTTATTATAATGGAGTTGTTAAATTAATATTGGGGATAATTATTGTTGGGCGTCATTTATAAACGTTGGTTAAATTATCATAGTTATTTAAGAAAAATCATACTACTTGGAATAACCTATTGGTGGCTACTAATGGGAAATAATTTTACTCTTTTTATATGTCTTTGAGTATTGGGTCATGGACTTATTTCCTTATGTCCAAGGAAGATGAACTCTTAACCAAGAGTAAACAATTTCACGTCACGCTCCAATTTTATCTAAATTAAAATTTATTTATTTTTACATTTTGTTTGTTTTTTTTTTTTTTTTTTTTTTTTTTTGTTAAAAATGAGAAGTGGAAAAAAGAAATGAAACAAAAATTATGGAAATCATGTGGATAATAGAAAGATAAAATATAAAAAAAAGTAAAAGGTTACCACTGTGTGATTTAAACTTTACCTTAATCAACTCATGCCAAGTTAATTATTTATTAATGAACAAAATATATATGTGATAATCAATAATATTTGATTTAGAATAATCAAGAAAAATAATAATTTACAAAATAAAAAAGATACAAATAATTTTTAGTTTTAAATTTACAAATAATTTGTAAAATTTGAATAAATATAATTTAAGAATATGTGTTTTTCATTAAAGTTTATATATATATATAAAATCTAGAGAGATATTTAACGATATATTTTCTTTTAGTAGAGGTCACATAAATATATACATTTATTAAAAATTTAAGAGATCGAGGTGGTGCTTATTACACATAGGAGCTTATAGACGTTCTCATACCGAACTTGTTACCTCTTGGTTTAGGAGTGTTGGTTGTTGCTTGGCCGATTGCCTTGATGTGTATGTGTGGGATATCGATGGTTTGCACAACACTAGATAGGATTATGGGAAGATCAAACCAACTAATAGGGCATGTTCACTGGACTAGAATGGACTAAACAAGAATGAAGCACTGGCCTGAACTAGAAAGCCCAAAAGAAGCACAGGAGAAGAAGCACTCGAATCGACAACATTGGAGAAGCAGAGGTAGTTTTTCACTGGACTAGGGAGGTCACTAGACTGGGGAGGTACCACTGGACAACATTGCAGAGATTGCTGAAAACTTGGTCGGGCCTACCACAACTACACCTTCATAAAATTTAACAATCAAATCATTGAATTGAAATGGGTCAAATAAGCTTTTTTCCCCACAAAGAAAAATATTTCACATTCTCCAATTTGATACCTTACTTATATAAAACAATAAAATAAAATAATTATTATTACCATTATTATAAATATGAAATACTTCAAGCCATGGAATTTGTTATTCACTTTAAATGCACTAAAATAAAAATGTATGCCATATTTATTATCTAAAATTTAGTTTTATAATTTTTTATCTAATAAAAAAATTACTTTTCATATATATTTTTTAAATTTCAACTATCAATATTTTCTAAGTAAAGTAGGTGTACCAAGGCTATGATATAGAGGTAGTCCAACTTATAGATGAAATAGACTTTCTCACCGTGTTAGCGGGAAAAATCCCCTAGGGTAAGGGTTGAAACACTCAACAGAGCATAACAAGATAATCAACAAAGAGCAGTCAAGCAAGCATGTCAAAAATATGAACTAATAAACATGGATTTGGAAACATACCCATAAGTCCTATGTTTGATGATGTTCCTGTAAAGTCCAAACCCTTTGCTTCCTTCAGAACGAGCAGACTTGTGAGTCAATTCATATAAGCATATACATGATAGATAATTCAATGCGCATACATAAAAGGTATGTTATATCCTCATGAATAAACATGTAAATTACTATTCATGTCATAATAACATATGAGTAACAATACATGAGCTTCTTTAGTGATTAACAATAATAGGTATAGGAAAGATACAACCTAATCCAAGGAAAAGCATCTACAAAGCCTTCCTCTAGATCCATCCAACCTGAGCCATAAAGAAAACCTCTATAACATGTTCATGGAGATGTTATAAATATTATGAACATCTTTGTAAAGGAAACCAAGGTTTTCTAGCGATTGCGAGTGCAAGAGACATGGGAAAAACATACTTGATTTGAGAGAAAAATTGGTATAATGTCGATGGCCCTTATCTTATGTACTTTAGGCTTACCTAAGGGGTGTATATATACCACCTAAAATTAGTTAATTCAGTTGTGCCGTGGGCTCCTGTAGGTGGGCTCTTGGTAAAACTTGTGAACCTCGCCCGAAAAATAACATTTTATTTTATTTTTTCATATTTTAAAAGGTATACATGGATGCAGTGCTGTAGGACCCGTGTATGTACGCGATTTAGTGTGGGTAGAGTCACACATGGAATTTGAAATATTTTTTCTTAATATAAGATCAAGTTTGCATGGGAAAAGGGTTGCCCAAGTCTATAAAATAACATCAAGTCTACATGAGTGTTAAATGATGCTATAACACACCGGAGTCAGACAAAACGATCTAAAAAAATGTCATTTTCTGTTTTTTAAAATGCTTTTTTGAATGCATTAATGGATTCAACACTCCAAAAAACCCCTAGGCACTCAAAATTCCATAGATTAAGCAACTTAAACTCATGTTTTTAAAAGTATCTGTGGAATTTTGGTAAAAAATGTCCTGAAAAAGGCCATTTCATTTATAAGTTAGAGTACACCTATGATTGCACCCAGAGGCGCTCTACAATCTAGTATGGGGGTAAATATTACTAGGTTAGATATAACGTAAAAATGTAAACATGTAAACATAAACGTAAACTACACATGTAATGTTTAACATTTAATATTTAACATTTTAAATCTAATGTCAGCCTTATTTAAAAATCAATCTGGTTATTATTATGTATCAACACAATATAAATTTAAAATATAAAGAAGTCTAGGAACACTCAAAAAATAAGTATGGTAAATAAATAAAAATATAAATAAACCAGAGGTATGGTAAATAAATAAAACCTCTTTTTATACTTACTCTAGAGGTATGGTAAATAAATAAAAATATAAATAAACTAGACGTATGGTAAGTAAATAAAACCTCTTTTTTTATTTACCAGAAACCTATGAGCCAAAAAATCTCAAAAAAAGTATTATTAATACCACGGGACAAATACCAAGGAACAAAAGAGTATTAATACTATGGGCCAAATATTATATTTATAAAAGACATGTGGTAAATAAATAAATATAAAAGAGGTAGGGAGAGGAGTGAGAGAGGTAGAGAAGGGTAAGAGAGGGAGAGGGAGACATAAAGACGGAAGGGGGAGAGGGAGAGGATTGGAGGACGGAGAGAGAGAGGGGGAGAGAGAGATGGGGAAAGAGAGAGGGGTGTAGTACAGAAAGGGCAAGAGAGAGGAGGAGAGAGGGGGAGGGAAGTAAAAGGACATAGAGAGTGAGAAGTGGAAAAAGACAGGGAGTGACAAGGGAGAGATGAAGATAGAGTGTGTATGTTTAGGGGTGAGATAAAGAGGCAAAGAAGGAGAGATGGAGAGAAGGGGCGGAGAAGGAGGAAGGGAGGGATATAGTAACATAGTTGGAGAGACAGGGAGAGTGATGGGGGAAGAGAGAGGATTGGATGGAAAAGAGAGAGAGAGAGAGGACTTGAGAGAGGATTGGAGGGAAAAGACACGGAGAGAGAGAGTGATGAAGGAAGAGAGAGGGAGATATGAGAGAAAGGAATAGAGAGGAATAGAGAGATGGAGTTGGAGGGGGAGAGAGGAAGGGAAGAAGAAATAAATAGACAGAGAGAAGTGGAGAGAGATATGGAGTGACAAGGGAGATATGGAGAGAGAGAGAGAGTATGTTTGGGGTGAGATAAAGAGACAAAGAAGGAGATATGGAGAGAAGGGAGGAGAAAAGGAAAGAGGGATGGATATAGTAACAAAGTTGGAGGGTGAAGAGAGAGAGAGAGGATGTGAGAGAGTAGACAAAGGGAGGGAAATAGAGATGGATTTGGAGGGGGAAAGAGAGGGAGGTAAGAAGAAAGACATAGAGAAAGAAAGGTGGAGAGAGAGAGGGAGTGATAAGGAAGATGGAGAGAGAGGGAGAGAGGATAGCAAGAGAGAAGAGAGATAGAATCGGGGGAAAGGAAGAGAAGGGGAGGAGAGGGAGAGGATGAGGGAGTGATATATGGATAGATTGGAGAAAGAGAGTATATGTTTTTAGGGTGATATAGAGAGACAAAGGGAGATGGATATATAGATGGAAGGTGAAGAGAGGGAAGAAGAGAGAGATGGAGAGAGTGAGGGAGGGACAGAGAGATTGATGGATATGGAGTGAGGGAGAGTATGTGTTTTGGGTGCGAGATAGAGAGACAAAGGAGGGATATATAAATATAGATGGAGGGGGGAGAGAGGGAAGAATTTTTCTTGCACTAGATGCATTAATTTCCGTGTAGATGGTGATTTATAATCCTATTTGATTGCTTGCACTACATGCATTGATTTTAGTGTAGATGTTGATTTTTAATGATATTTGATTGCTTTCACTAGATGCATTGATTTCAATGTAGATTATTTCTAATCCTATTTGATTTCTTGCAATAAATGCATTGATTGTAGTTTAGATGGTGATTTCTAATCCTATTTGATTGCTTGCACTAGATGCATTAATTTCAATGTAGATGTTGATTTCTAATGATATTTGATTGCTTGAACTAGATGCATTGGTTTCAATGTAGATGATTTCTAATCCTATTTGATTGTTTTCACTAAATGCATTGATTTCAATGTAGATAATGATTTCTAATATTATTTTATTGCTTGCACTAGATGCATTGATTTCAATGTAGATGTTGGTTTCTAATCCTATTTCCTTACTTGCACTAGATGCATTGATTTGAGTGTAGATGTAATTTCAATGTAGATGTTGATTTCTAATTATATTTGATTGCTTGCACTAGATTCATTGATTTCAATGTAGATGATTTTTAATCCTATTTGATTTTTTTCACTAAATGCATTGATTTCAGTGTAGATAGTGATTTCTAATCCTATTTTATTGCTTGCACTAGATGCATTGATTTCAATGTAGATGTTGGTTTCTAATGCTATTTGCTTACTTGCACTAGATACATTGATTTGAGTGTAGATGTTTATTTATAATCTTATTTGATTACTTGCATTAGATGCATTGATTTCAGTGTAGATGTTGTTTTCTAATATTATTTGATTGCTTGCATTAGATGCATTGATTTCAGTGTAGATGTTGATTTCTCATTTGTGTAAGTGGATATATGATGGTATATTAATTTTAAAGTGATTGGATTAACAATGTGCATTGATTACAATGTAAGCACAAAAATTTATTGACAATATACATTGTTTTTTGTGTTATAGTAATTCAACCTATTAATATTGGAGAGCAAGAGAGACAATGTATGATGTTTACTACAACAGCTCGAGCTAAAGATTTAAATGGTTTACGATTTCCACTATCCTTTTCATATAATTGATATGAGAAGATGACAAAATCAACAAGGGTGACAATAAGAATAGTAGAAGAAAATAGTTTGAGATTGATCACAATGAAGACTATTTGTAATTGACTACATTCTTATTATTCACATTTTCTATCATTCAATGTTATTGCATTGTCACTTTACATTCAAAAATTTTATTTCATCATTTTTTATCATTAAATTTATTAACATATTTATCATCTCAACAAACTGAGGTAACTAAGAAAATTTAAAATTAAAATGACCAGATAAATCTCAAACATATTTAGCATATTTAAAATGATTATATTAATATTAGATATATTTACATATTATTGATAAAATTAATCATATTTTCGATAGATTTTCCTTGGCTGCACACGACTGAAACCATCCTATATCCATCTTAACTCTGGATCTATCAAGCACTGAGAGGGATCAAATCTCTCAAGGTGCAAACCTTTCCTCAATTTTTGTACTCAAAAAAGAGGTTTTCACCTCGAGAGAGTTGATCCCTCTTGACGCTTGATAGATCTAGAGTTAAGATGGATCTAGACTAGTATATAACATACACACACACACATATAACATAACATAATTATAACTATATATAGTATATAACATATAAAATTATATATGTAACGTATTAGAGATAACATTTCAGACACAAACACACACACACACACACACACACACACAT
>APFE031219044.1:14033-54909 GCA_000404065.3 Pinus taeda
GTCTGAGATTAATCCGATCATTCTAATTTTAAATTTTCTTAGTTACCTCCATTTGTTGAGATGAAAAATATTTGTAATAACTTTAATGATAAAAAAACAATGAAATAGAAATTTTAAATGCAAAGTGACAATGTAATAGTGTTGAATGATAGAAAATGTGAATAATAAAAATGTAGTCAATTACAAATAGTCTTCATTGTGATTAATCACAAACTATTTTCTTCTACTATTCTTATTGTCACCCTTGTTAGTTTTGTCATCTTTTCATATCGATTATATGAAAAGGAGAGTTGAAATCATAAACCATTTAAATATTTAGCTCGAGCCATTGTAGTAAACATCATACCTTGTCTTTCTTGCTCTCCAATATTAATAGGTTGAATTACTATAACACAAAAATCAATGTACATTGTCAATAATTTTTTGTGCTTACACTGAAATCAATGCACAATTTTAATCCAATCACTTTAAAATTAATGTACCATCATACATCTAATTACATCACTTCAAAAATCAAAATCTACACTGAAATCAATACATCTAATGCAAGCAATCAAATAAGATTAGAAATCAACATTTACACTGAAATCAATGCATCTATTACAAGCAGTGAAATAGATTAGAAATCAACATCTACACTAAAATCAATGCATCTAGTGCAAGTAACCAAACAGGATTAGAAACCAACATCTACATTGAAATCAATGCATCTAGTGCAAGCAATCAAATAGGATTACAAATCATCATCTACACTGAAATCAATGCATTTAGTGTAAGAATCAAATAGGAATAAAAATATTCTACATTAAAATCAACACATCTAGTGCAAGAAATCAAATATTATTAGAAATCAACATTTACATTGAAATCAATGCATCTGTTGCAAGCAATCAAATAGGATTAGAAATCACCATCTACACTGAAGTCAATGCATTTATTGCAAACAATCAAATAGGATTATAAATCATTTACATTGAAATCAATGCATCTAGTGCAAGTAATCAAATATCATTAGAAATCAACATCTACACTAAAATGAATGCATCTAGTGCAAGCAATCAAATAGGATTAGAATTCACCATCTACACTGAAACCAATGCATCTAATGCATTAAATATTCTTCCCTCTCTCCCCCTCCATCTATATCTATATCTCCCTCCATCTCTCTTTTTTCTCTATATCAGCCCCCAAAACGCACACGCTCTCTCACTCCATATGTATCAATCTTTATGTCCCTCATTCCCTCTCTCCATCTCTCTCTTATTCCCTCTCTTCACCTTCCATCTATATCTCTATCTACATTTGTGTCTCTATATCACCCTAAAAACATATGCTCTCTTTCTCCAATCTACCTGTCTATCCCTCCTCTCTCTCTCTCTCTCTCTCCCTCTCTCCCTATCCCCTGCTTCTATCTCTCTTCCCTCCTATTTTCCTCTCTTCCTCTCTCTCCATATTCCTTATCACTACATCTCTCTCTCTATTTATTTATTCTTACTTCCCTCTCTCTCCCCCTACAACTCTCTCTCTCTCTCTCTCTCTCTCTCTCTCTTTCTCCCCAACTCTGTTACTATATCCCTCCCTCTCTCCTCCTCCCTGCTTATCTCCCCCATTCTCTCCATCTCTCCTTCTTTTTCTCTTTATCTCACCCCCAAAACATACACACTCTGTCTCCATATCTCCCTTGTCACTCCCTCTCTCTCTCTCCACTTCTCACTCTTTATGTCTTTATTATTCCCTCCCTCTCTCCTCCTCTCTCTTGAACTTCCTCTCTCTCCCTTTCTCCCCTACTTCTCTCTTCCCCCCCTCTCTCTCTTTTCCCTCCAATCCTCTCACTTCCCCCATCACTCTTCTCCTCTCTCTAGATTCATGTCTCTTGTCCTTCCCCTCTCTCCCTTTCTCTCCTACCTCCCTCTCTCTTCCCCCCCCTCTCTCTCTCTCTCTCTCTCTCTCTCTCTCTCTCTCTCTCTAACTATGTTACTATAGCTCGCCCTCTCTCCTTCTCTATCCTTCTCTCTATCTCTCCTTCTTTGTCTAATATATCACCCCTAAACATACACACACACTCTCTCTCTCTCGATATCTCCCTTGTCACTCCCTCCCTTTCTCCACTTCCCACTCTCTATGTCTTTATTCTTCCCTCCCTCTCCTCCTCTCTCTCACCCTTCCTCTCTCTCCCTTTCTCTCCTAACTCCCTCTCTCTTCCCCATCTCTCTCTCTCTCTCTTCCCTCAAATCTTCTCACTATCTCCCTCCCTCTCTCCTTCTCTCCCCCCTGAATATTTGTGTCTCCCTCTCCCTCTCTCCTTCTCTCTCCCCCCTGAATATTTGTGTCTCCCTCTCCCTCCCTCTCTCTTTTCATTCCTTCTCTCGCCTCTCCTTCAATTTATCTTCATCTCTCCCTTGTCACTCCCCTTATCTCCCCACCTCTATCACTCTATGTCATTGTTCTCCCCTCCCATATATATCCAGAGTTAATATATATCATGATATATTAATATGTATTATAATATAACAAAATTAATATTGTATAATCCAAATTTATTAATTTAATAATATTAATATTATAACATATTAATATGAATATTGATTAAATAATAATAAATAATAATAATAATAGGGTTAATAATGTTTTTTTTTTGCATGGTATTAATAATAATTTGGCCCATGGTATTTGGCTCATAGGCTTCACCTAAATAAAACCTCTGTTTTGAGTGTTCGTCAATATAAAGAGGTTTATGGAGTAAATATAAAAATAGTTTTTATTTATTTACCATACCTCTGGTTTATTTATATTTTTATTTATTTATCACGTCTCTTTTATTTACCATAGTATTTGGCCCATGGGCTTGGTATATAATTATATGTTGGTTTCTAATCATATTTGATATATTTTTGTTTATTTACCGTACTTATTATACAACTTGAGTGGGCCTAATGGTTAAGAGCATGTTTTTCCTCCTAAGACTTTTAACTAGGGCCGAAATTAGATTAAAAATGTTAAATGTTAAACATTACTTATTTACGTGAGATCTACCCCCATACTAGAGGTAGAGCGTCTTTTAGCGCAATAACATAAAATTATTTAACACACACACACACATAATAATTTAACTAGAACATAGTATGTAACATAGATATAACTCTAGTACATAACATAATTATATAATTATATAACTACTTATAACACAATTATATGTATTTAACTATTATAACTATGACATCACATACCTATGTATTATAGTTCTATATATAACATTTAACCTAACATAAAGTTATTTATCATAACATAATTATATATATAACAGGATAACACATACACACACACACACACATATATATCACATAAAGTTTTTCTAAAATTTACAAGGCCCCTATTAGTATTACCCTCCTTGAAATCATTCGAACAACAGAAGCACTGCCTAGATTTGTTGAGCACGAAGAGATGGAGACTTTAAACTCCCCGGTCACTAGAGGGGAACTAGAAGTTGTAACACAATTATATGTATTTAACTATTATAACTATGACATCACATACATATATATTATAGTTATATATATAACATTTAACCTAACATAAATTTATTTATCATAACATAATTATATATATAACCGGATAACACACACACACACACACACACACACACACACACACACATATATCACATAAAGTTTTTCTAAAATTTACAAGGCCCCTATTAGTATTACCCTCCCTGAAATCATTTGAACAAAAGAAGCACTGCCTAGATTTGTTGAGCACAAAGAGATGAAGACTTTAAACTCCCCGGTCACTAGAGGGGAACTGGAAGTTGTGCTGAAATGCTTTAAAAAGGATAAAAGTTCGAGCCCATATGGGTGGCCGATGGAATACTACAATTCCTTCTTGGAACTTATTGGTGATTATATATTAAGGGCCATTGAGGAATGCAGAAGCACAAGCAGAATGTAAGAAGGGTTTAATGTGACCATCATGGCCCTCATCCCCAAAGCTAACAATCCTACATCCTTTAATGATTACTAACCCATTTCCCTCTGCAACAACATTTACAAAATCATTTCCAAAGCTATTGCTCTTTGTGTCAAACCCATTCTTTCTCGGATGATTTCCATGGAACAATTTTATTTCCTCAGTCAGTGCCAGATCCATGAAGCTACTGGGACAACACAGGAATCCCTTCATTCGATCAAAAAACATCATAAGAAGTTGATCATCCTTAAGATTGACCTCTCCAAAACCTTTGATCAGGCTAGTTGGTCTTACCTCCAGCTTACTCTCATTCATATCAGCTTCCCACATGCTTTCATATCTTGGATTATGTGTTGTATCTCATCTGCCTCATATAGTATTCTTATTAATGGTGTTTCCTTTGCTTTATTTCATTAAAAACGAGGGCTCTAATAGGGGTTCCCACTCTCCCCTTTACTCTTCCTTCTCATTATGGAAGGATTTAGTAGATTGGTTAAAAAAGCTCGTGAGGCGGTAGATTTGGGGGTGTCTGAATATCGGATATGTTCACTCTCTCACACCTTTTGTTTGTAGATGATGTACTTATTTTTCTAAATGGTTCCTTTCATGACTCATATGCTTTCAAGAACATCTTATCTCTCTTTTGAAAAGCTACAGGTATGGAACCAAATTATGAGAATTCCTCAATCATCTTCATGACATGCCTACAAAATGAGGCAAGATATGTAGCACAATAATTTTCCTATGTTAGACAAGATCTGGATGCTGGATTAAAATATTTGGGTTTTTTGATTGAAACAAAATGGATACTGTATAACAGACTGGGCTTGTCTCATTGCAAAAATCGAAAAAGAATCAACATCTAGCAACAACTTTGGCTCAACTTGATAAAATCAATCCTTGAGGTTATCCCAATTTACTGGATGATGCTGGCTTGGATCCCCAAAGGCATCCTTAAAAGGATTCAACAAATTTGTTGCCGCTTCCTCTATAGGGGTCAAAAAACAAGGCAGACTTTTGCTTGGGTAATCTGGGACCGAATTGGAAAACCCAAAAAATTGGGTGGATGGGGCATAAAAAAACTTTAGTTTTTTGCTATGGCTCTTACGGAAAAAATGGGCTACCATATCGTCAAATCTCGAAGCCTTTGGCAGGATGTCATATACTACAAATATATTCATCCCCTATCAGTAACGAATTGGATATGTAGTCCTATCAATAACTTGACTAGTACTTCCATTATCTAGAAGGTGATATCCCAATCCATTCCCCTCATAAAGAAAGGGTTGGCATGGAAAATAGGGAAAGGTGATCAGGTGCGATTAGGCAAGGACGCCAGGGATGAGTGTGGGAATGCACATATTCTAGAAAGGGACTTGCGTAATCACCTCTCCAGGTTTGGTATCACTCATATCGCTCATATTATAATTGATGGACATGATCAGTGGCTGCCTCAGCGCTGGAAGGATCACAGGGTCTTAAACATTTCAGATAGATGGTTTGAGGATTGGCAACACTAAATTGGGGCCCTTGAGGAAGCCAATGTCACGTTAAATGACCAGGAAGATGTTCTCATATGGGCCTCAGACCCTCATGGTAGATACACCCCTAATGTTGGTTATACGACCACTATGGCTACCCAGGAAAATGGCGACATCAGTTGGTGGTGGTGCCACCTCTGGAAATTAAAAGCTCCCCCAAAATCTAGATTGTTTATGTGGTGCATACTCATGGAGAAGGCCCCAATTGAGTTAAACCTTATGAACAAGGCTTTTAATGGGCCCTCAAGATGTTGTTTTTGAAAATCACATGTGGAAGACACAAACCACCTGTTTCTTTCCTGTTTGGTGACAATCCATTACTGGTCAAGTATTACAACTAGCCTGAATCTGCCAACAACTTGGTCTGGTTTAAATGTTTGGGACACTTGGCATAAATGGTGGACTGGGGCACAATCTCACAAAGCTAGGAATCTGCCCCTAATCGTTGGTTAAATTATCTGGATCAACCAAAACAAAAATATCTTTCTGAATACCCCGATCAACTGGCTAAACTCCTGTAAAAATTTGGTGGCCATTTATACTTTGATCCCAGATGACCCTGAAAACAAACCTCCTTGGGCCATCACTCTAGAATGCATTGACACCAGCTATCCTTGGGGATATTTTGATGGCTCAGCCCAAGCTGAGGGTTGTGTGTGGTGGGGGGGGGGGGGGGCTATATTACACATCAATAATCTTGTGTCGTACAGAATCCATGTCGAACTGGGCAGGGGCACCAATAATTTTGCAAAGCTAAACAGTCTAAAACACTTTCTCCTTTTTGCGAGGGAACTAAATTGCCAAAATATTCAGATATATGGGGATTCGCAGCTTGTTATAAATTAGATAAATTATGTATATCGTTGTCACTTGCACACACTCAGAGACTCCCTGGATGATATCATTACACTAAAATCACAATTTTATTTTATTATATGCTCACATATATACAAGGAAAGGAATGAGATCGTTGATCGTCTTTCCAAAGCGGTCAAGTAGCTGAACAAGGGACAATGGAAGATTCAGGCATTCAAGGAGGGCGTTTTCTACTGTTTTTTCCACTTGCTTCATTGAGATAAACATGCATCTATCGGAGTGATCTCATAGATCATTCTTTTTTTGGGTTTTTGCTCTATGTTTTGCTTCAGTTTTGTTATTACTATTTAGGACAATGACTCAATAGTTTTTTGTTATCATTGTGGATATAACTACCTGGGCTACTATGATGTAATTTGTATATAGATTTTTCAAAACTCTTATGAACTTCTCTCTACAGTGAATGCATCGCATACATGCAGCATTATACAACATGCAATTTTCTTAATATATTAATGAAAATTGTGCCTTTTTCTTTGGAAAAAAAAAATATCATATAAAGTTATTTAACACACACATACACATATATTATAACTATAACATAGCATGTAACATAACCATAACTATAGTTCATAACATAACTATATAACTATATATAACATAACTATAAATACATTTCACTATTATAACTATAACGTCACATAACTATATACTATAACGATATATAGCATATAACATAATATAATTATAACATATAACATAGCATAACTATTTAGCATAACGTGTGTAACATTTAACCATATATATAAGTTCAAGTTTCAAGAATGCATCATTGACATATACATAAAATATGTGATGAAAAGTGCATTTAAAGTGAATAAAAACATTTTTTTGACTTGATTCTAATTTGTACCATATTGTTTTATTATGTAGTGTGTTGTACCAGAAACATTGTCTTCATGTGCTTGCACTTAGAACATGTCATGTCAAAGTCAAACATTATAACAACTTACACTCTAATGGAGTATTTGGTTGGCATGAAATTTTATTAGTTTTGCAAATAGGTTTATTTCAAATTTTACATATTTATTCTAAATGAATAAAATGCATTATTTACAAATGGGAAAAGGTGTGAAGGTAGATTTGATCACTTATTTCAATTGTGTTTACATGGAACTAAATACTTTGGTTGATAAATTATCAAAAAGGGGACTCTAAAGTTTAGGACTTCATGCTAGATTATTCTACTTTAGAAATGGTTTTCTTGCCAACATTTTTTCCAAGTCAACATTTATTTCTTGGATTACTTTATGTGTATCATATGTAATAGTTTAGTCGATATTTTTTTTAGATTAGATTATATGTATTACATGTATTATATGTGATATGTAGAGTCATCTCTTGTACGCCCCCCAACTGCAGGTCATCGGAGTGTGGGCAGGGGTGGGGGGGTAATACACATGGTAAGGTTTGTAATAGTTCACGTGGCCCAACTAGAGTGCATGTTTCACTCGTAGATCCTGGCTCTGAAACTAGTCATAGTGTTAGAAGCATTGTTTCTATCTCTGTTGATGATCATGTTACAAATAATGGACCATATTCACCTGCTACAAGTGCATTTTTAAATCCTCTTTAAACTTCATGTCTTTATGTCTTGAAATTGTCTTTAATTTTTAATTTGTCTTTAGTTCATGTATTTGAATTTAATGTATATGTTATTATGCTTCTAATTTGTTATATAGGATGTTAAATTATGTTTATGATTTGCAAACTCTCAATAGGGTGAAGTTGAGGATCACAGGACAGTGTTGATCCCTTCATGGGACAATGCTACAACCAGTATCACGCTAGAGGATGTTACGACCCAACATGCATGGATAAAACAAGAGTTGGGTAAAATCTATGCTAGTTCACCTACTAGGAATAGTTTGTCTTTGATGTTGGATAACATCAATAGGTTGATCAAGACATAATAGAGGGTGGGCCCACAGAGTTTCCTCCTACATTCCATATAGAGGATTAGGAGTCAGGAGGTTATAAGCCCACATACTTGGGAGGGGGTGAAAGATGCCACCAAGGACATTAATATTCATGGGGAATTGTTTGACATCCTCTGGATCATCATGATAGATATTAAGGTCTGATTCCACTAAAAAATTTAATAATGTTGATGCAACCCTTTTTGTTTATGATCGATTCATTGGAGCTTGGGGACAGCTCCCCCACCATAACTAGGTCCCCCTTTATTTTGCAAATCATATATATGTGGATTTTATGCTACATATGAGGTTGTATTACACCAACACCAGATCTGAGTTTTATGGACTCATCTCGGGACATATCTATCATCATGACGAGGCCCTTAGGCATGTACTACCACCTCTGAGATTGTTTCCACTACTGCTTTAGAGCGTGGTATTGTCGATGAAGCAAGAGGATTCATCGCGGCTCGGAACTGAGACTGGGCATACCATTATAGATAGCATGCACATGACATTGGCCAATGCGCATGTCGCATTGCATGGAGAGAAGAGCAAACCACCATTGTTTCCTTGTGACCCGCTAGTCCTTTATATGATGATTCACATCTCGTGAGTCTACTCGTTGACCAAATTTTTTCACATGCATGTATGTGTCATGATGTCATCCATGACATTTGGAGGGTGCACAACCCGTGTGACATAGACCACGTACATATATATGAAAATTTTAACTCTTTTGTCAAATTATACATAATTATTTACATTAATTTTAGTTTGTATTAGATTGAATTTATATTAATAAGCTCATGATAACATGTAGACACAACCCATTTACATGGTGTTGAAAATGCAACAAGAAAATATCAGTTTGACTTTATCTTGGTCAAACTAGAGAAAATTTGAATTTTTATTTCAACAGAAATCTTGGAGGTAGTTAATTGAGGTGACATGGCACTTGTCACATAGTTAACTTAGTTAATTTGAGTTAGGGAAGCTTGAGTTCATTTCAGTATGTTTGATTTCTAATTTGTAGCAATCTCTTTAAGTTAATTTGAGTTATTGTTGTTAAACTAGTTCTAACTGTCAGAAGAACTAGTGGAGGTCAAGTTGTGGAAGTGAAACTTCAACCACACTAAGTGATTGACCAGTTAATTGATCAATCAACCCAAAATAATTGTTGCATGCAGAGAATCCGAGTTACCCAGTCGAGATGGAGATTCCATGGTAGTGTATTATTAGTTGTAGCATATCCCAATGTGTACAAGTGGTGCATGCAGTCAAAGAAAGGACCTAGAGGAATTGTGCAATTCAATAGTGAGAAATTCCTAAATAATAGGGTCCAATTTCCTAGAGGAATGACACAAGGAAATAGGAGCTTAGAGGGCTTTAAATTTGGCTAAGTGTTAGTTATGGTTGCTCAGTTAGGTAGAGGGATAGACTATACACTTTCAGGTTATGCTCAGGCTTGAGCGAGCATATGTATTTCATCTCTATTCTCTTATTAATGCAGTACAAATAGTAAGGGGTTTCAAGCAATTGTTTTCCCCTAGATAAATATTTGTGCATGTGTGATGTTTCCTTTTGCATGTCTATGATTTGTGTTCTAGATGGTGAATTAACTTCCTTAGATCAATAGAGTAGCTTCAAGTCCTGTGATTTAGTAAATTTCATGAACAATTTTGACTACACATGGATAAGCTTATGAGGTCATCCGAGGGGGAAGTTGATCAGCCAAACTAGTCTCCACCAACGCATGTTTCCATAGATTTTCCTCCACCTCCACCTCATAACACTCATGTGGAGGAGAGTCACTATGTACAACCACATGGACCAACAGTTGAGGTAAAAAAAATTATTCCAAAGATTTCAACATTTTCTTTTTTTTTAGGTTACATGCATGTTAATTAATTCATAGACTAATTATAATTTGCCCTTATCATTGTGTACACAGAACTGTATGCAAAGTGTTGTTGATGTCATAATTATGTGGACGCATGAGTGGGATGTTGGATATAGAGGTATTGACGATGTGGGGCCATTGATGTAGGCCCCAATATTTGAGCCACCAGAAGGGGATCACCAAACCCAGATTCATCATACCCCCATCCTAGATGACTTGCATTTGGACTCGAGTGAGGTTAGTAGATTTATATATGTAATTAAATATGGTTAAAAATAATTTATTTCAAGATTGTTTAATTTGTAGAAATAATGATCTAATTAGTTTGAATTTGAATGTGTTATATTGTAGTCCTGAATTATGGACAATTACTTTGCGCGGTGGAACTCACATAGGAGTTATGGTGGTACTTCGAGTAGATAGTTTGTATATTTTTAGGCCCTATGATACAGACTTTGTATATTTTCATACATGGACAGTTTATGGATGTACATGAACATTATTTCAGTTTATGGACATGCTTATTATTTCAATTTATGGGTGTTCATGTAACATTTGTAATTTGCATATATTTTCATATGCACAATTTATTGATACATTCATTATTTTAGATTATGGATGTTTATTAATCTTGTTTATTGATGTTCGTTAAATTTCAGTTTGTGGATCTATTAATTGTTTTGTTAGTTTAAAAAATTCTATATAGTATAACTTTTGTTAAAAAAAAAACAAATTTGGTTTCTTGTTTCATGGACTAAGAAAATAAGTACAATATTACTATGATGCGAGTCAATTTGACACTTAAAATTAACTAAAATATATCGTGGTCAAAGAAAAAACACAAATAGGATTGAAATATTTTTTAAATTCAATTTTAAAAGATGTTGTAGACAACAAATAAGTTTTATTCAATTTTATTTTATTTGAGGCCATCTACAAGAGCTTAGTCATAACATGATATTTAAGTCATCTGTATTGGAATTTAATATACCAAAAAACAATTAATCGTATATGTTTCTATAATTTTATATATAATTAAATATAAATTTTCCTAAATTTACTAGGTTATCTCAAGGTGCAATTAGAAAACACAAATGAAATTGAAATAAGTTTTACTCATTTTTATTTATTTTAAGGTCATCTAAAAGAGTTAGCCATAACACAGTAGAAGTACAATCTTCTTATGATATAAGTCAATTTGATACTTAAAATGAACTAAATATATCATGTATCTATTTAATATTGAACATGGAAAGAATTATAAATATTCTTCATATTGGATAGTAGAAAGTATATTTTATGTCAATCAACATGTATGTTATTACAATGATTTTAAAAATAAATATTTGAGTTTTAAAGTCATCCATATTATAATTTAAAAAATCTATATATGGAAAATTTTGTGACCCACCCACATAGCATTGCATGGTCAACTCTTTTAAGTATATTTCAATCAATTATTTATCTCAAGGTTCAATTAAAAAACACAAATAGGATTAAAATAAAATTTATTCAATTTTAAAAGATGTCTTATAAACAATAAATAAGTTTTATTCAATTTTATTTCTTTTCAGGTCATCTACAAGAGATTAGTTATAACATGATATAAGTACAATCTTACTATGACGCAAGTCACTTTGATACTTAAAATGAACTAAAATATATCATGTATCAATTTAGTATTGAGCATGGAAAGAATTACAAATATGCTTCATATTGGCTTGTAGAAAGTGTCTTTTAGTGCAATCAACATGTATGTTATTACAATTCAATTTTTAAAATAAATTATTTGAATTCTAAAGTCATCCATATTATAATAAAAAATCTAAAATGAAAAATTTTGTGTTCCACCCATATACCATTTCATGGTCAATTTTTTTTTTTAAGTATTTCAATCAATTTCTTATCTCAAGGTTCAATTAAAAAACAAAAATAGGATTGAAATAAGTTGTATTCAATTTTAAAATATGTCAAATGCAAAGAACCAATAAGTTTTATTCAATAGTATTTCTTTGGAGGTTATCTACAAAAGCTTAGTCATAACATGATATAAGTCAATCGTATTGAAATCTAGTATAGGTCAAAAAACAATATATGATAACATTTCTATAATTTTATATAATGTTATCAACTTTCCTAAATTTCTTAGCTATCCAAGTACTTCAATCATTTCCTTATGATTGAAATAATTTTTATTCAATTTTTTAAAACTCAAATATGATTGAAATAAGTCTTATTCAATTTCAAAATATGTCAAGGTGTAAACCACAAATAAGTTTTATTCGATTTTATTTCTTTTGAGGTTATTTACAAGAGTTTAGTCATAACATGATGTGTGTGTGTGTGCACGCGTGTTCTATTTGTTACATTTTTTACAATCCAATATGAAGCATGTGTGTAACTCTTTCCATGCTTTATATCAAACTGACACATGGCATTTATTAAAAAAAAAATGTTGTTCATAACCTAGAGCTAGTTGAATTTCCATTTTAAATAAAATAATATCATATCAACTTGGTTAAATTATTAATGCATTAAACCTTAGATCTTTCTTGATTCTAAATCTATGGGGTTCACATAAGAATCATTTTCTTAAAAATAAAACATTGTTGAAGTTTGGAAAAGTTTATTTTTACAAGGCTCGATCGAGCTTAATAGCTTGATTGAGCCTAATAGCTCAATCGAGCCCCTGGCTAACCACAAAAATGGCTCGATCGAGGGTTTCTTGAACCCTTGCTCAAGCGATTTGAATTTATAGTTTAAACGCTTGATTGAGCTTCTAATAAAAACCACAAATATAGCATTCCTTCTGCATATTTCTATGCAAAACCATTTTGAACCCTGGTAGACTTAGGGAAAAATTTGTCCTTAAGTGCAAAGTTGATCATGTTGGATTCATGATGGAATGCTCTATCCAATGGCATATGAGTTTGACATTTCCGAGTTCATATGATATTTTTCATATAATTTTTTTTAAACATAATGTTTGAATTTTTTTTGGACAATTTCAAAGGGGCTAAATAAAAAATCAATAACAAAAAAAATTCAAAAATATGACTATACTTCGTTTACGAGTTCTCTTCAAAGGGGTACTCTTGGTTTTTTTATTTATTTAAATAGTTGAAAAAAAATTACGTGAACATTTTACAAAGAATGAATATGCGCTCGCAACATTTTTATCAAAATATAATATGAAATATTATATATTGAAATATATATTACTTTAGACTTGAAATATAGAATACTATAATATATATATATATATATATAATATATTATATATATAATTATATATATATTAGATTAAGTTATGCTATGTGAACACACACATACCTCTTAAGATGTGTGAAAATTTGTAAGGACAAGCATTTCATTTAATGAAAAATTTGCAAATTATATGACACTAAATCTTTTTGCAAAAAATATAATTAGGACAAGAACATAATTCTCCACAAATTTTCTTTTTACTTTGAATCAAAATTCACAATGCTATATGAAATTTGAGAGCTTCAATTCAATAAAACAGTAAATTTTTGAAATTTCATCACCACATTTGTCCCGAAAGTGTGACCCATCTTCATGCATTCACCCATTAAATGTATTTATTTTCCATGTATCATTGGAGTATGATTTATGGGCGAGGAAGGTATTGAATTTAATTTCACAATAGGAGTCCTATATGCCAATATGAATTTCTAAATTATATTCCTCTACCAAGCCCTAGTATGGACCATTAAATACCATTAACAAACATGACATTATATTACTACATTGCCATGAGCATGCTAAGGTGCATGAATTTCTTCTATTATCTATCATTTGGCCTTTTACGGTTTATAAATAGAAATATGTACCTTTGCTTTTTATTGGGACAAGTCCCAATATGTTTGCATATAGTGTCTTTGAGTTTGACTGCAATTTAATGATACATAGGTGGTTATGGAGATACCATACCTATACGATACATATACTCTCTCTTTTGTGTGATTCCACGCCATTTTTAAGGAGTTGAAACCATCTATAAGGATAATTGCAAGATTTAATAATCATCAGTGAAATGTGTTGCAAATTAAATTGCAATTAAAGCGTTATAATTGTATAATGGTTCCTCACTTAACATTCTATAAGTTTTGTAGCTCAAACTCGATGTGAAAGGTATTACATAGGAGAAGTCTAAAACTTCAACTTATTATGTTTAACTTGGGGCATAACTTCGAAATTTCACCAGACCATTTCAAAGTTTCCACATGAATAACATACAGGTCTATGTGTACTCTGTTCACTCAAACTTAAATTCAACTTCAGCTATGAATTTTGGATAACATTGTGGAATGAATCATAAATTATTGTAAGGAACAAGCTAGGGCTACAACCATATTAATAGGATTCTGGTGAAGAGTTCAAGGGGCCATTGTTGAAAAATGCAGCAAGAAATTCTCAACTTGATTTTTCCTTAATAAAGTTAAGAAAATTTGAATTTCCACATCAGCAGACAACTTGGATGCAATCAAATTGGGTGACATGTCTTGTGTCACCCAGTTTACTCAGTAAATTTGAGTTGGAGGACCTAGAGTTCAATTAAGCATGTGGGATTGCTAATTTGTAGCAATTAAAATCAATGATCTCAAGTTGTTTTCAATTAAACTAGTTCCAATTGTTGGAGGAACTAATGGAAGGTCAGTTGTGTAGTGGGAAGTCAGTCAAACTCAATGATCATCCAGTTAACTGATCAATCAACCCAAAATAGCAAGTGCATGCAAAGAATTTGAGTCCCTTGTTTGTGGTGGAGATTCCAAGGTAGTGTAACATCAGTTGTAGACTAGTCTTGAGTGTACAAGTGTTGCATGCAGTCTCATGATCAACCTTGGGAATTGAACAATTCATTTTGGAGAAATCCCTAAATAAAAGGGACCTAATTTCTCAAAGAATTGCGCAAGTAAATAGGGGCTTAAGAAGAGGCATAAATTGACGAAGTCTAGGTCAGATCTTCTTAGTGATAAGAGAGATAGGTTATGCACTTGCAAGTTGTACTCCGTTGAGCAAATAATTGTAATACATCTCTATTCATCATATTAATGTAAGCAAGCATTGGGTTTTTTGAGAAAAATTCTTTCCCCATGAAAACTATTGTGTGCATGTGTGTTATTTCATATTACATGTCTAAATTTTTTGTTCAAAATTGTGAATTAAATTCCACAGAGCAGTAGAGTAGGTTTATGTCATGTGATTTTGATTAAAACTTCATGAGCAGTTGCAAATATACACCATAATTTCTACTTGGTATCAGAGCTGGATCCACACTAGAGTATAAATTTCAAAGTTGTTTCTCAAGAGGTTCAAATTTGGAGTTTGGTGCAGCAGGATCTCTTCAGAGCTGAGAATATGGACTTCAATGCACTGATGTTAGAGTATGCCTTAGAAGGAAACTCTAATTTTGTTGCATGGAAGGATCGCATGGAGGCGGTATCAGATGACAATGGATTGCTAGAGTACACCAAGATATATGTTTCAAAACCACCAAAATTTGATGCCCAAAACCTTTCTCAATGTAAGAAATATGTAGCAAGGGTAAGGAGAATAATCTTGGAGTGAGTTACGTATCACATTTTCTCAAATCTCTGCAAAAAAAAAACTCTGTTCGTAGTGTGTAAATCATTAACAGAATTGTTCAAGAATAGTCGTGACCACGGGAAGCTGGAACTCAATGATAAACTTTGAAGTATCAAGATGCAGAAGAATGACACTATTCCACAGTATCCGAGCAGGTTCACACATTGTCGTGATGAACTTGGCGGGGTTGGTTTTAATGTTCCAGAAGATGACTTGGTAAGCCTAGCCCTTCTAGGCCTTCCCAAGAGTTGGCATAACAACCAAGATTCAGTGAACAAGAGGGAGAAACTACCGAATTGGGAATGCTTATGCTCTGATTTGGTATAAGAAAAAATAAGGCAGAATACCATAGATGGGATTTCATCCAAGGGTGAGGATGAATAAAACTTTTCGTTTGTTGGAAAGGGAAAGAATGGAAAAGGGAAGAAATATCAATCGAAACCAAAGTCCATCCAAGGGGGAAAGAAGAAAAATTTGTCCAAAACTAAATTCTTCCATTGTCATGAATTCAGGAACTATTCCATGAAGTGTCCACACAAAAATTTAAGCATGAAGACCTCATGAGGAGCAACAAGTGAATCCTCGGCTTCATGTTACACATCATTTTGTCACCATGACACTTGATTGATATAAATGGATTTCTTGCCATCTGCGAACATGTTTCATTGAACTCCCTTAGAGGTCAAACAATCAAAAACCCCTTGAAGAAGATGAGATTTTTTTGGGAAAATGGCTTTTATACCTTGTTAAGTATGACATGTAAACTTTTTCTAGAAGCTTTTGTGCATTCGTTTTACTTATTCCTGAGAACGGCGTGGAACTGTGTTCTATCTTCCGCTATATACCGCGCAAGTAAATCAAAGAAAAGTGAGATCTAGAAGCATTGTTTAGTGAATATATCCCAACTGAAAGCTCCCATGTCATCTCTATTTGAGCCAAACCCCTCAGATCATGGACCTAATTCCATTTCTTCAAGTAACCCTAACCCCCCTATTAGGGGATCTCATCCTCCTCTTTTGGATCTGAAACTTCTCCGTCTTGGCCTATAAATTGACTAGGGTAGAGGGATTGAGGAGGTCAGAAAAGATAGACTTATGTTGTTGGATTGAGATTGGAAATCTTATCATCTAAGGAAAGGGTTGGAGGCATTTGAGAGGAACCTTATGGCATCAAGAAAATGTTGTAGGGCTCTTCTTTATCCTTGAATTAATACAAATGAATTATTTTTTCCATGGTATAGTCTTGCTGAAATAATGAATGGTTTATAGTTCTTTAGATATTCATTAAGGCAATTTCAATTTCTAATCTCCTTCATCATTGGATTAAGCCTGTTGAATTATTATGTTGCATATTCCTTTCATCCTTCTTATGTTTGTGTTTGCAAGTCTTTTTAAGCATTGATAAGCTACATCAAGACAGAGTGGAGATCTTCATCAAGCATTTCGCAAATAGGTAAGAGGCTTATTCGTCATCTTTTATATTCACAATTCGAACAAAGTGAGCTTAGGTAAAGAGCTATTCAATTGTCTGTTTGTTTCTAGTTTTCTTTAAGATATAGGGAGATCACTCTTGCCAGTGGGAGGGATTTATTCACCTAACAAATTGGAAACTCCACTGGGGAACGTTTCTCTTCTCTTCTCTTTTCTTGGTTTTGCTTTCCAATCTTCTTTGTCTAGTTGGACCTAAGTGTTGGCTATGATATTTCAGATCCTTTTGGTTAGATTCCTTTATTTTTTTATTTTTCTTGGATTTCCCTTACCTTTTTGATTTATGTTCATACACAGAGTGCAAATATGCGCAATTTTTGCATTAAGAAACTTGCACATGCGCACTAGTTTACATTGCTTACCTGCGCAGTTCCTAGAAATTTTTGAAAAATTAGGTTTTTTTCTACCCAAAGGCTGAATTTTGGTTTCTAAAAGTGTCATTATGTTTGTCTCAATTGTCCAATACATTTTCTGAACTTGTTTGAGTGCTTTGTGATGTCTTTCTGAGAATTGATTCCTTTTGCAAAGTTGATTAGGGTTTTGTTTGGCTTGTTTGTTGACTGGTCAAAAAGAGATAGGTTGTCTTCAAGATCATTGTATTCCTGTCTTTTTCTATCAAATATACCAGATCCATTATCAATCTTGCTTATTTATGAAGGAATTGGTTGTTTAATTGCAAATTAAGGTTTCTCGGGAATTAGTGTGTTTTATGAAGAATGGTTGTCATTTATGAATGATAAAAGGAATTTCTTTCTTTTCAGTTTTGAATTCTTTCATAATTGCACTTTTAGTATTGTTAGTTAAAGCATTCATTAGGGAAATTGCATTTTTTCCAACTCTTGTTTGAATCCTATGTGTTTTGAAAATTTCAAGTGATTAGTGATAAATGGCATTTTGAGTTTGTTCTTTAGGGAAATTTGAAATCTTAGTTTATTTTTGCATCTGGATTACATTCAAAGTGAAATTGGTTCACTTACTAAAATAATTTTAAGTCAAGTTTTGAGTTTTACATTTTTATTTGAAACAGGAATCAAAGAAACTCTCACGTTCTCGTACACATGATTTCATTGAACAATATATTACAAATTGCATGTTCAATTGCATTACAATTTCGAGTCGAGTCATAATATCATCAGTTTCACTCTCATTACCTATTGAGTAAATACCAGCTTAATAACACAATGTTAAATAAAATTAATTAGTATTTTACATTTTTTAGGGCTTTTACCACCTATAGTAGCTTAAGTGTATGGATATGTAATAGGGAAGGAAGTAAACTTTCCAAAGCTACAAACAAACAATATAATCTTGAGTTAGGGAGAGAAATCCAATTATTTCAATTTTTCTCTAGGAAGCTCTTCTTATACATGAGTTAAGCACGATATCATGTCGAATCTGGTGAAGTGATCATACCCACTTCATTGGCTATGATAAAGTGATTTGCACGTACAATGGTACCAAAAGGTACTTGGGGTCACTTGAAAGAAACCTCCAATTAACCATGTTGAGGAGATTTCAAGGGGATTGAGATTTGTCACTCTACCCTTCAATGTACGTCCGATTTATGACTATCCCCCGAGGTAAAATTGTTGTAGTTGGTAAAATTAGTGACCATAATCCTAGGAATCTACCTAAGGTGATGGTAGAGGAAAGGTCTTGTTGTACCTCGAACAGATGTTGACTAGACACACTTGGACATTTTGGAGGGTAATATTTTCTCGAGATGGCATAAGCAAAGTTACCTTCCCCAGACTATTTCATTAAGCAGGTTGTCAGTGTAACTATTTCCAAATACTCATATATATAAAGCTTTTCACTATGATCTCTGCGACGTTGGATTTCATCACCAACTAGTAAGTATTGATCTTTGGGAAAGGTGAGTTTGTATGGTTTGAATTCCTAGATTTACTAGCGCGTGTTACTTTGTTTATTTTTCACTTTTTAGAGACTTTAGGTGTAATTTTGATATTGTCTGAAGTATTGATTTAAAAATTTCATCATGGCTGAATTACCGAGACAATCACGTAGAATGTTGGGTCAACCCCCTAAATATACACTGAGTCAGCTAAATATTAAAACTGAAAAATCAAAATCAAAAGGATCTGAGACTATAGATGAACCTGAAACTTCTACTATTATATACTCTGATGTAATAGAAACTTAAGTAAATCAACCAGAAACATCTATTATTCTAGGAGCTGAAGTAACGAAATTTGAATTTGATCAACCTCAAACAGTAGAATCACACTCAAAAGTAATTTATCCAATAATGATCAAACTTAGTCAATCAGAATCAGATATTGGTGAAACTTCAGACTCAATTGACCGAACCAGATATCAAAGAACCTAGGTCTGACGTTTCTGGAATTGAATCACCTTCAACTGCTTTAGCCCCTACTCCTCCACAATCACCGCAAGTAAAACTCCTTATTATCGATAGTGTACATCCTCATCTTATTAGTATCAAAAAACCCATTTCTGACGAAGAGGAAGAATCGCCTAATACACCAATTTTTACCAGTGACCAAATTGATTTTCAAGAGCTTCTCTTTTCCTCTTTTCAATCTGATCCTTGGTATTTTACACCTTTGAACTTTTTAGGTCAATGCATTCCACGATAAGCTACTCCTTATTCTACCATACCATGCTTATATTTTTCTAGAATTATTTATGGAGCCGATCGTTAGATAATTCTATTTTTTCTACTCCTCCATAATAAAATTTATATGTTGGTCCATCAATGCCTCCTAGATATCAATCTCTTTCTAGAACATATTCAGGATCTTCTCCCTCAAATCAACCTTTAATTATGTCAACTTGTTTACTTGATCCTACACTCTAGGGTTTGACATCTAATCAATATATAAATATGATTTCCGACAATGTAGGTAATCCTCAAACAAACCCAACAGACAATTATTACCCGCCTAGGGAGAAACCATCATATCCTCATCTTGGAAGACAACCTTTAGTTGGATATTATCCTACGGGTCGAGGGAAACCTTCTACCAAAAATTATTCACCTTATGGTCATATCCCTCAAGCGAATTTTGGGTCAACCTATTGTGTCTCAGCCTATTTTTGGTACTCTGTTTCTTGGGATGAATACAGTCTGGAATCCTTCATTTAACCAACATCCATTGTCAGTTTCTCCTCAAGTTCCAATCTATCATCCTGTGAGACAACATATTCATCAAATTCTTGTTCAAGTTATTCCTATACAAGTCCAACCACTTGTTCAGGGTAATCCATTGACATCTACTCAGAAACCACTACATCAACCTGTCCCGATTTCTCCACAAACACTGGTTTAGTCTGTTGTGAAAACATCTATTCAAAATCCAGTTTTGAGTTCCCCACAAAATCCCATCCCAGGAGTATCACAAGTAATTATTCCAATTATTTCTCAAGTAACGATGTAGCCAACTACTCAAACTATTCCTCAAGTATCTTCTTATCAAACTCTTTATACGATTCAGTCTATACCCCAAATACCTATGGTGCAGTCTAGTATACCATATATGCAAACATCTAGGATATGTTCTGCAAGGTGAACCCCAAAGGAAATTTTTCCAAGGCCAACCTTTTCAAAATCAATTCTTCCAAGGTCAACCCTTTCAGGGACATTTTATCTAGGGTAAAATGGGTCAGGGTCCTCCTTTCCAGAATAAACCATACCCCGGTCACCATTTTCAAGTACCTATTCAACCGCAATTTGGTATGGCTCATCCTGGATATCCAGGAGGTATGAAAATTCCAACAACTCAAGCTATTCCAAGATATCCTAGGTATCCTCCTGCAGGGGCAACAGGACTCATCCCTCAAGGTTATCATCCTCGCAGTAGGATCCTAACTGCCAGTTACCATTTATTGCAACTTTGAATTTACCAAACCTATCTCGATTACCCAATGATCCCTTTTTTTATCTATAGTTTTTGTCGCCAATCCCTACAAAGTTACCCAGTGACATTCCAAATTTGAAGGTAAATCGGGAGAAGACCCATCAAACCATTTCATGACTTATCATCTTTAGTGCGCATCAAACTCGCTAATCGATGATTCCATTAAATTATGTCTTTTCCAATGGACCTTAACAGGTTCAGCAACCAAGTGGTATGTCGAGTTACCACAAGGTTCTTTTAGTAATTTCAATGCCATAACCACTGACTTTCTGACACATTTTTAGTTACCCATTCGTTATGACAATGGTACTGAACTTTTAACTTCTTTAAAATAGTCAACGTCAACCCATATTTCAGATCATATTCATGAATGGAGGCGAATACATCATTTAGTTAAAGTTTATATTCCAAACCGGATTTTCGTTGAATGGTTCATGAAATAACTTTTACCAGTAATTACTAAAGATTTTTCCAAGGGTGGTGTTGTAGCTGAAGAACAAGTTATTTCTCGTGCCCAATACTTAGACCTCATTTATACTCAATCTAGCACTTTGTATGAAAAAATTCCAGATCTGCCTCATCCAGGTCAAACCAATCCAGCATTTACAGGATCACACACTGATGATGGTGTGATTGGTTTTGTTAGCCAACAATATAAGCCTAAAAAGAAAAATTCTAAGAAAATTCAGATTTTGGCTTTACCTAATTCACCGGAAGAAGATCCTTCTCCTAAAATTACCTCTGAAATTAATGTCATAGATTCGTCTACTAGCAAGAACAAGTAATTTGGAGGTAAAAAAGAAAAGGAAAAGGTAAAATGAAAGAAAATACTACCCATAAGGAGACATTAAACAAGAAATTACCATCTGACGAAAAGAAAAAACCTCGTTATCCTTGTTTAATTTGTGATGAAGATCATTACACCAAGGAGTGCCCTCATCACGCTGAAGTTTCTAAATTCGTGAAGGGTTCACCTACTCCTGTTGTTTTGAAGGATTTGTTTCCTCCTTTAGACATTAATATGGTCTCCCATATACCATCTTCCTCTTCCACATCGATGGACATCATGATGATGTCTTCACTAGTTATGGTAGCTAGGAGATCTAAAGACTATGGAACAAAAAGTCCTAGTTTGAATGGAGAGGATCCCAGTTTAGTTGGTCAAGCTTCTACATTTTCTCGTCCTATTTTTGAACCTTTACACATAGAAAAACCGAATCCTTATATGGTAATTTGACCGCCTCCTAAAGTTTTTCTTCGAAATTCAGCTTTTAATCCTCATGCTAGAGTTGCTCAGAATTACAACATTATTGAAGATTTAGCTATGTCACCTTCAGTAATGTCATCTCTCGAAGTGCTTCAGACTTTTCTAGCACAAAGGAAATTATTATTATCATCTCTAGGAGAAGTATATCCCATGACTCTAATATAATCATTTTTTATCTCGAAAATCATGTACCACGAATCCCACATCAACTCGCAGTCCAATTACCAATTTTCGTCAAATCTAGACAAGTTTTTCAAACAGTAATTGATGGAGGAGTGTCTACATGCATTTTGTCTATTTCTTGTTGGATATATTAAGGTTCTCCAACAATCAATTAGTCTCCCATGACTTTGAAGGCCTTTGATGGAAGATGTTTTCGACCTTATGGATTTTTGAACAATATGTCTGTAGAATTAGAGGGTAAAACAGTTGCGATTGAAGTTGATGTCATCGATGCTCAGCTTGATTATAACCTTTTGTGGTTGAAGTTGGATTTATCCCATGTCTACAGTGGTCTCTTCATTTTTTCGAATGATCATGTTTCCTTATAAAGGAAAATTTGTAAAAGTAGACCAGATGTCTTATTACACTTCAAACCCTAACTCTGCTAGAGGCGTTCCTTTTGTTGGAAAATCGACTACTCTGTATGAAGATGTTGGTGTTGGCCTTCTTAAAGATTCATCCCTTATGGGAAATTTAGCATCCCCTCCACCAAATTTTCCTCATAATGTTTCCAAGGTCAATATGATTATATCAGGCACTTCTGAGTCTTCAGATCCTTGGAGATTGCCTTTAGAGTCAGACTTAGCCTTATACGACAATGAGATGCCTCTTAGTCCTTTTGAATTGGATTATGAGGCAGTTCAATCCCTTTCCAAGCCGTCACCATTCGAAAATGATCGAGTGAATACGATCATCGATTATTATTCTCATTTGTCACGTTTAGAACCAATATCGATACCTAATCCTTTTGATAAAGAGTTTATAAATGATGAAGACATTATGTAGGTAATGAATTTAGATGAAATGCCTTGGGACGATTACCATCATTGCTCATGTTTCTTACCTTGCCTTGACAAAGTTGAGAATAATTTATCATCTTTGTTTTCACCTGAGTTTGTGGATAATCCTGAATGCCCGATGTCTATTCTTTATTCTGGATTTGAAAATAATTTAGAAAACATATCGCCAACCATGTCAAGAAACATCTCAGTCAAACCAGGAATCACTGAATATATTCATATAGGAGCTTCTTGTTCTTCTAAGGAAATTCAAACATATAAAGCCTTATTTCATGAATTGTGTGACATTTTTGCCTGGTCTTACGATGAAATTTCAGGAATCGGTCCTAGTATTGTAGTGCATGAATTCAAGACTTATGTGGATGCCAAACTTGTTAGAAAAATATTGTGTTTGATTCATCCGCGAAAAATTGCTGCTATAAAAGTTGAAGTTGAAAAACTATTAAAAGCAAGATTTATTTACCATGTTCCTTTGGCTGATTAGGTATCGAATCTTGTACCAGTTAATAAAAAGCAAGGAAACATTGGAGTATGTGTTGATTACAGGGACATTAACAAGGCTTGTCCAAAAGACAATTACCCAACCCTGTACATTGACCAAATTGTTGACGATTATGCTGGAAACGAGATTTTGTCTTTCATGGATGGATTTTCCAATTACAATCAAATAAACATACTCCATGCCAATCAGCATAAGACTGCATTTATCTTCCCATGGGGAACTTTTGCATATCGTAAACTCCCATTTGGTTTGAAAATTTTGGCGCAACTTTTCAAAGAGCAATGCCTTACATGTTTCATGATATCAAAAATATTTTACAACCCTACTTGGATGACCTACCAACTCACTTGCAGAAATGACAGTATCATCCATCACATTTGAAAGCAATTTTCATTAGATGTAGACACTACAATATTCGTTTGAATCCGCACAAATGTATTTTTTTACGTACAATCCAGTCGACTTCTAGGTTTTATAGTTTCAAAAGAAGGCATTCGTGTCGATCCTTTGAAGGTAGAGGTAATTCTAAACTTTCCTTCTCCTTTTACACTTCATCAACTCCAAAGTTTGCAAGAGAAACCAAACTTTTTATGTAGATTCATCCATAACTATGCCGAACAGACCCAGGGTTTTACCCAACTTTTGAAAAAGGGCATTACTTTCATTTGGGATGAGCTTGCTGAAAAATATTTTGATGCATTAAAATAAGCATTGACCCATGCATCGATATTGCATCCACATTATTATCACCGAGATTATTTTCTATACCTAGTTGTGTCAGATGCCACCATAGGCATGGTACTAGTACATGAAGATGAATCTAATGGTGAACATGTGATTTACTATCTGAGTCAAAATCTCACTAAAACTGAGATCAAGTATGCACATGTGGAGAAACTAGCCTTGGCAGTTGTTCAAGTTGTTCAACGTTTTCTTCACTGTATACTTTTGCGAAAAAAGAACAAAACAAAAAACAAAACAAAACAAAAAAACAAAAAACAAACGAAAAAAACAAAAAAAATGAAGAAAAAGACAAAAACAAAAACAAAAAATTGTCATTTTATATTGCAACCCTATGATGTATATTCTTACCAAACAATTTCTGGGGGGAAATAATGAAAATGGATAGTTATATTACAAAACTTTGAATAGAATTCGAAAGATCTAAATCAAAAAAATCATTAGTTTTCATTGAGTTGTTATGTGACCTTCCCTATACTGATACTGAAACAATGGTACAAGATTCTCTTGCTGATGAATATCTCTTTCTATGTGTCTGATCCCTGGTATGGAGATATCATTATATATATTCAAACCCAAACTTTTAGGCCTGAGTTATGTCAAACTCATCATTGTCGCATTCGCTACCAATCCCAGCAACACAATATTGTTGGTGACACTCTTTATCGTCGCAAAATTGATCATATTTTCCAACAATGTTTATATCTTCAAGAGACTAAAAAGGCATTTGAATGATTTCCATTCTATGGTCATATGTCTAGGGATGCCACTTCCCAAAAGATATTGCACATTGGTTATTTTTGGCCATCCGTGTTTAAGGATTTCATTATTGTTGTTAGAAAATGTCATAATTGCCAGGTTTATGATCGCAAAATGCGAGCACCCACAACTCCTCTTCACCATATTATAGCTATTGGTCTGTTTTCAAAATGGGGCATGGATATTTGTTACATGTTGTTTGGTCAATTTAGTGTGATCTAAATTTCTATTTAAAATGTCAACCCAGGGTTCGTAAACTGACGAAGTGAAGTGTACTATATGTACTAGATAACCATTTCCTTAGTCTTTTGTCGTTTTAAGCTTTTAGTTTGTTTTTGGATTTATTTTTCCTTAATGTGTGATGGTGAGAATGAAAGTGAAGTATGGAGTGTAGACGGTGATGGTTTCTAAACTTGAAAGTGCTCAAAAGAAAGCTTTTCAATAACTAAAATGAAATCAATTCTTAAGAGAAAATAAATGCATCAAATGGTGAACTAATGACAATGGCCCAGTATCCTTGCTGTTGAAACGAAAAGAAAGTAAAGACTAAAAACAACTCAAACTTAAAGCAAAGCAACTAATTCACACTACTTTAACTTTTCAGATCATTTACCCTTCGGCTCAATCTACCTTGCGAGAAGTAATCATGAACAAGTCAAGCAACATGATATCTAAATGGCAAAAAAGTAAATTGCATAAAAGAAACTAATCACACTACTTGAATTCTTCAAATCCTTTACCCTTCAGATCAATCTACCTTGGGGAAGTAATCATGAACATGTCAAGCAATATGATATCTAAATGACAAGAAAGTAAATTGCATAAAAGAAACTAATCACACTACTTGAATTCTTCAAATCCTTTATCCTTCAGATCAATCTACCTTGGGGAAGTAATCATGAACATGTCAAGCAATATGATATCTAAATCACACTACAGTTAGTAATATTCTGATTTCTTGCTGATAGAGTCACTTGACCATAGAAAGAAACCATAAATTGGTGAGCAGTATGATATCCAAATAACAGAAAAATAAATAAGCAAATCACAACTTGAAAAGGACAATGCTAAATTTAAACTTCAGAAAATGAAAGTTAGCAAGAAGGACAAGATGATCTCATATGCCAAAAGTTATCAAAAAAATGAAAAATTGCCCGAGCTTCCTAAGAAAACCTGCAGAAAAGCACTGATCAGTTTATAGCTCTAAGAAAACAGAGGTGAAAATATAAACAACTGAAACATCAAGCAATATATTATGTACAAGCTAATGATAAAAACAAAAACATAATGAAACTAAATGAACACGTTACAAGGCTTCAGCGTGCAGGGGTTGTTAGGCCCCTATACTACTAGTGTAACCCCTTATTGTTATTAGTACAACCCCCTTATTATATTGATGTACCCATGTAGTGCCCATATTGTTACTATTGTGCCCCATAGAAGCCCACTATTGTTATTATTGTGCCCTTACATTATTAGACGTTCCATGTACCCGCCACCTGGAGCTTGCCCATGTAGCTCATTTCTTCATAGGACACCTGGAGCACAACTTTTAACAAAATAGCTGCGGAATCCTGGGGTGGATGCGGAAACCTGTGCTGGCTGCGGAAACTGAAAAGTTTCCGCAGCTGCATGAACAAAAAAAACTAAACCAAACAACAATCATAAGTATAGTCATAAAACCATATAAACAATCCTTTTTAGACTATAATACAATGATTTAACAACTGGGTGAATGAAGTGAGTGGAGAAATAAGGCTAAGAGGGTGTATAGGAAGGTGCAGGTTTGAGGCTCAACAGGATGCAAGACCTAATTGATGATATAACCATTCAATCGAGAAGGTGGTGATCCTTCTTTTCATTTTTCAGTAGATTTTTCAGTCATTCATGCTCTTTCTTATATTGTAGACCTGTAGGTTGCATTGATGCCAAGTGTTTGACAAAATGTCAATCCTAGTTGGGAATTGTCAGGGCTAGTCCTAAGGTTGATTTTTCATTTAGTAGTCTTGTTATCATGTATTTGATGGATTCTAAAAGTTATAACAAGTTTTGGGCAGTGGCCGGAATAATGGGCTAGAAAAAGTGCCTTGAATTCCATAGATGTTGGCACAGGTTTGCTGGGAAAATTCCCTAGGCGCTGACTTGCAGGTTTGTGAGAGCGTCCAGAGATCAAGAGGTCTAAAAGATCATTGGGACCAAAGGGAAAGATGTTTGAGTGGCTGAAATGTCTCCTAGGGGTGTTGTTGTTGATATGGAAGCTATGGTTGATGTGTTCTATTGATTCCATTTCCTTAAGGTCACCAAGGAGGTTGAATCCATTCATAATGGCCTCTCTCGTCACATGTTTATCCCAGTTGGCCAGTTACTTGGATAGATGTGGGAGGAGGGTCGTTACTGTGTCCATTGATTTCCATGAGTGCGTTATGACCTAGATGATGGTTTTGAGGCAAGTATGTACCTTGGTCCTTCTAATGCGAAAAAACCTTGCCAAGGGATGGATCACCCTAGAAAGGTGATGTCAGGGAACTTGGAAGGGGAGTGACTGCACAGAAAGGGGTGACTAGATTTCCCAAGGGACTATGTAGCAATAAAGGGAAGGCTAAAGGATGGATTTTTTTTGGTCGTTAACATTTCCAGATGGAATCAAATGCACATTAGGAGTGTGCCCCAAAACAATGAGTCAGTAACTATTCACTGAGGGAACAAGTAGGGCAAGGATTATAGCACTGGACCTTGGATGCATGTTTGACTTTGGCAATGGATTCTAGACTTCTTGGGAAGGAGACAAATACTGGTAATACTTTGATAATGGAGGTGTGAGCCTATGGATTCCCTTGTTGACTAATGTGGGCATCGTATCCTTTTATTTGTCGGTTAAAGAAAATGTGCATAAGTATATGTGGTTGTTATTGTAAATATCATAATAAGTTGTGTTAGAAAGCTCCAGTAAATAATAAGATTGTCATGTTTTTAACAGGTTGTCATTATAAATACTCGAACAAGTTGGGTTATAAATCTCCATAGGCAGTATGTTTTGTTTTTAGTGGTTTGTTGTTCCTAGCTGTCATAGAACACCAAGGATGGCGTTCCCCTAAGGGGGATGGGCCTATAACAGCCCTGGGTTAAAATTTTATGTATTAAAGTTAATAAAGGCAAATAAGACTAAGGTCATGAGACATGTATTCCAAGTTAAAATTTTATGTATTAAAGTTATTAAAGGAAAATAAGACTGAGGTCATGAAACTTGTGTTCCAAGTTGAATGTTGGGCAAAACATTCTAGTGGGTGTTCATCCGGATTATTATGGCCAAGGAAATTGGCAAAAGCATTGGCAAAGACTTTGGAAAGGAAAAGAGGCATTAATTGCCATTTTATTTATGAAAATAAAGGAAAATAGGAGAAAAGGGAGATGAAAGGTCACAGGTTTGCATGAGAATGAAATTGAAGGAAAATAGAGGAAACATGAAGGAATTAGAGGCTTCAATAATAAAAAGGTCTTTAAGGATTAGTTCACAGCCTTTTGTTAGTTGAATTTTGGAATTGGCTTCAGAGAGGAGAAGAACACCAAGAGGAGAAAGCAATGAAGGACAAGGAAAGAAAAGGAATGCAAAGGAAAGCAAGGATCAAGCAAGGAAAAGTTGGATCAAGCGGCTACAACAGGAATACTTGAAAATAATAGGTTACATGTATGATTTCCTAGTTGGTTTTGGGATGCATGGTACATGAATGTGTGTATTTGGTTCATTTGTTGTCACTGGCATGGGTTTTCCCTAGTTTGAAAGTGGTTTTTGCCTTGCCTTGTCATTTCTGGATAGCCATGGCGTGATGGGATTCATTCTTGGTTAAGTTTTGGATTGCCATAAGGTTTTGGATCTGGGTGAGGTGGTCTCATGAAAATACCAAGGGTTGGGGGTGGAGATGGTTTTCTCTGGGAAGCCCTCAACAAGTGAGTGGAGACAGGAAAATTCCTCAAGGGATGGTGAAGGAATTATGAGGCATCCAAGCTTGGTTTATTTTTGTGATCGAGTGATCGGTTCAGGTGAGATTACAGTAGCATGAGTGTGGAGGCGGTTTAACCTATAGATTCCCTTGGTTGTCTATGTGTTGGTTTATCCCATTAAATTTCACATTTATGCTTGGAATATGGAATGGGGGTGATTGGCTGAAAGAAAGATTTGGTTCAGCTAAATCTATGGTCGGGTGGTACATGGAAGTCCCTGACTTGGTTAGCTTTTGCATATGATTGATAAGAGATATTTCCCATTATAATTCATAAGTAATTACAATTGTTATTATGCGGCTTTAATGGTTGTTTTATCATTGTTATTATTCTGGTTATATATTGGTTATAAGTATGGTTTTATGACGGATTCAAGTTATGGATCTTATCATATTTTCATTTGTAAATGAATGGTTATTGAATGCATGACTTAATAGACATTACTACAGTTATAATGAGAGGGCATTAGACCTTCTTGATGATTCCTTTATAAGTGTCTATGTTCATATATGCATTCATGAGTTTCAGGTTACATGTTCTCAATGTGTTTGAAAAAATGTCTGTCATGGTTAGGCCTTGTTAGGTCAAGTCCTTTTTTTTGTTAAAGGCTTTGTCTTTGTGTCATTTATTGTTCTAAAAAGTCTCATCAAGTTTTGGACAGTGGTTTGGAGACTAGCCCTAAAAAGGTGGCTCACATTTTGTGGTTGTAGGCAAAAAGATAGGAAAAAAATATTGCAGTCGCTCCCTTGCACATGCGACTAGAGTGTTAGAGTTGAATTTAGACAGCGTTGTGCCAACATCTAGGAGTCCAGATCACTGAAAAATAAGTTTAACTCAGGGTTTGGGCACCTGGAAAGCTGGTTTAGCTTTTGGGGGTCCTATAGCTCCTAAGCAAGGTTAATAAAGTTTTAGTTTGTCAATTCCACTTCCTTAATTGCATCTAGGAGGTTGAGTCATGTCGTAGTAGCTCCTCCTCTCATGTTCACCCTAGTAGACCAATGAAAGTGGGTAGATATGGGAGGGGATGTTAAAGTGTGTAGATGTAAGGAGGGAGCATTCATGGATCAATGAGTTATTAGCCCAATCTATTTTTTCCACCCTTCTTGTTTGCCTTTTACTTCTTCTTGTTTATTCCTTGTATTACCGCTTATAACTCAAGGGTTAAAGGTTGCTTTATATGATGTAGCAGTTTTATTACTCCTTCAAGATGAATCTCGATATTTCTCATTGAGGTAGGGACATGCAAGGGTTATGTTTTAATGTAATGGATCGTCATGTGCTCAAGAACTGGATGATGGCCATATGAGGTAGATAAAGCTCATGTTAGGCTTTTGCCCACATGCAATCTTTATGTCCCAACCATATTTTGCATTTTGATTTTCTTTCTTTTGTTTCATTGTGGCCATGATATGCTCTTTATTTTTTTTTAGCTACATCAACCTCCTAGGGTAATGTTTCTGGGCCCTACTCAAGGTATGTGAACATATGACTGCCAAATCCCTAAGAACCAATGACAGGTTGTACCCAAACAATGGAGGTGAGATATAGGGCTTGTAATGTGGGATGGAATGTGTTAAGTATGGTATAGGGAGAATGGAGCACACTATCTCAATCATGGTTTTCCAAATAGTGCCCCTCATATAACCCAAAAGGCCTTAAGGGGATGTCCCACTAGATTGGGATCAAAGAATAACCCCCTTGGTAAGGTGAGAAAACAAGAATAAGATCAAGGTCTCTCAATTTTCCAAATCACTCCATTATCCATACTAAATGCCCAAAACAAACAAGTATAAGCACCATATTGCAAAATCATCATAGTATATTTTCAATGGTAGCCCACATTCATCCGAGTGCCAATGCTAGAGGGTGAGAAGCATATGGCTGATGCAAATGGCGGAGACACATTGCATATCATCGTCTAATGGTAGCTAGAAAGGGTTGTTAGTTGTCTAGCTCACCGGTTGGTTGTCAAATATAGGAGAACTTTTTCCTTCTTTAGAGTTACCCATTTTAGTGGGGGTAATAAGGACAAAAAATGAATCCCTAGTTGGAGAGTGAAGATTATCACTATTTAATATCCTAGTTTAACCATCTTAAATATTTTAATTATATAATTTTTGCAATTAATAGAAATAACTAAGGCCGATGGGCCAATAACATCTAAAGGAACTATAATATCACAAGGCCGATGGAGCAATAACATCTAAAGGAACTACAATATCACAAGAAGGGAAAGTTGCAGTAGTCCACCAGAATTTGTCTTAAAAATCATAAACCTTATTTTATATTGAACTTTTATTGATTCAAAACTTAGTTTATAAAGTTAAAAGAGGTTAAGAGGACTGTAGTCACGAAGAATGAGCAAACTGTCTTTCTACATTTTGGGGACTAGAAAGAAGTTGGTTAGAAACTCTCTGGTTACCATTCATTCATGGAAAATTGGAATGATGAGGATAAGTCTATTAGAGAGATAAAAAGAAGAAGCTTTAGAGACCTGGAACAATGGAAAAAGAAAACTAATATATTATATAGCAAAACCAGCCAAAGGAATGAGCTTTTAAACTTGGTAAAAGAGCAACAGACAAAATAACCCAAGAAAGTTGTGCAGAAGTTTTGAGATATCCATCTGGGCCTTTCTAATCCCTTTCTAATCCCATACTAAAGAGCTGCATTCCCCAGCAAAGAAGAGAGTACTCTTTGTGTTGTGTGGGTAGGTACTATTGGTGCCTAAGAGCAGCTCCATCTTCAAGAAAAATTAGTAGTGAAAATTTCTTGGTTTGGACCAGTTTAGTCTGAATTTAGAATCATCCATTATCTAGTTTATCACCATGGCCCAACTAGCGGTGGACTACCTACGATTAAGTGCAAAATTGATCAGTCCCAACTGGTTTGCATGCGAGCTCTATTATTCAGACGGATGAGTTTACCATCTTTCCTCTGAAATTCTGATTTATATATAAAAATACATTAGTTACAACGCATGAAGATAGAAAGAAATGTTTTAGTCCTGTAATTTGAAAGTTTTCTGTATTTTCTTGTATAAATTTTCTATGCTTCCTCGTCTTTAATTCAGCGCTATGGTCCCTAAAGTATTTGAGCTGTGAAATGCATCGCATTGTGTTGGGTTTAATGTGTTTGCATGCCTCTGTATTTCCCTGTCAGTGATCTAATAATGATCTATAATGACGTTCAACGAACTTCTCATCGAAGTCCCCATTTAGTTTGTCGGCTGAACAGAGGACAAACAATCGTGTTTAAAAGAGTGCGGATCAAGACCATCCTTGATCCTGCACATTGCCTGCATTGTTGTACCTTTGGTTTATATTATGACGGTCTTTCACCTTACTTAAGGGAACGAAGGCATTAACCTTGTAGAATTGCACATGGCATTTGGGCTAAAGGTTTACAAACAATGCCTGAATAATGTACAGTGCCAAATGCATCTTGATTGAGCAAATTGACAGTATCATGTCCACAGCGATGTTGCTTTAGGGTAGGAGATGCTAACCCGATATCCATAAATCCCATGCCAATGACATCTGCACCACCAATTATAAAAATGTGATATTAAGTGTTGTTCAGGGACATTGACGACATACAGATTATAAAAATCCACCTTTTTCTTGCCACTCTAACTGGATTCTGGCAAAACAAAATATCATTTAGAGTTTTCTGGTTTGAATCGATTGAGTTTGTTTCAAGCGTTTATGAGGCGTTGGAGCCTTTTCAAGAACACATTGTTCATCCTTTGGTTTAGTTGAGAGTTGTTCATCCTTCGGTTTAGTTAAATGTGCAAGAGATAGGACCAAGGCACTGTCCGATTGAATTTTCCGGAATACTATTTGGCAATAGAAATGGAGGAGTCATGAGCACCCTTCATATTAAAAAATTGGAGAGTGTAAGAAATGCATCCAGATAAAAACTTTACGCTGTCATCATTGCTCTGTTTTATTCACTTGTAATGGCGAGTGCCAACTTACTTTTTAACCAACAGATCTAAAAGTTTCATATCAGTTTGCGTGTATCCTGAGCACAGTTGTACATTTATTTCTGCTTGTTTTATCTTTCATGGGCAAGCGATGCGCTGAAATGTTATCTTTTAAGTATAATAGGACTGGTGCTTCTATTTCTTTGCACCCAGCACTTTATTAACAGACTCTAATGTTGTATTTATAGTGAATGGATTGAATCCAAGGTACATTTTCTCAGCAAGTATTTTTTTAAATGTAGCGACAACCTAATTTTGACATTGAATTCTTGCAGTACGCAATGCCAGTAGCAATATGTAGTTCACAATCAGAGTTTAAGATGGCCTTAATGTTGTGAAGGCTCAGTGTCATTTTATGATATATATCTTATATTGATGTATCAGGCCAATTTTTGCACAAGTAGAGGCATGGTGATGCAGAGCATCCGAGTGAAAAGGTTACAGCCGGGAAATGTTTTTTTTATTTTTATTGGAAAGAAAGAGAAACATTTTGAGTTCCTATTTTATTTTGTTTTATTTAAATTAAGGCCGACTCAGTGATTGTTCTTTAAAAATTAGGCAAGCAAGTAAAGATAGGATTAGTTAAGAGCATGTTTAAAGAAACTATTAGATAATTGAAAGGTAATTGAGGAACGGTTCCTCAACTGTAAAGAAACTATTAGTAATGCATTGAAAAAGAAAAACTAGAGCCTGATTGAGGGGTTGCCATCCAGAGAGAAGAGAGGACTCAGGATTTGTAATTTACAATTGTCTTGAATATCTATAAAAGCAAATGAATCTAGAACCTGTCATTAAGGAAGCAAGGCAGTTTTTTATTTTCCCGTGCATGATTGTTTCAGACATTGTATTGAGGGAAAAACAGTGAAATAACTCATTAAGAATTTGAAATACATCAACAAGAATCTTGTGACTGAAGGCATCTCAAAGCAGGAACGAGACAAAGGCAAAGCCAACATCGACAACACAATTTTTTTCTTTCCTCAACAAAAAAAACCAAGTACTTTTATATTTAGCATTCAATCATAACTGTGCATTCACTTCATTTCCAATTTAACAGTTCATGGTACAAATTATACAACCCAAAAACCATGGAGGGTTCTGGAACCCATGAAAACCAGAAAGTACAATTCACAGGCCCAGACTAGCCAAACAACGAGGGCATGAAAACCCCTGAACATACACCACTACTAGTCAAATAGCGAGGGCATGAAAACCCCTGAAACCACACACATACACAGAGGAAGCGAAACCCCAAGGGTTATATCCAACTAAAGACAGAGCAAGCAAAAGAAAGATACAACCATGGAAAGGCCCTACCCAGAACTTCCCTAAGCCTGCAAAAACTCCCAAGGACGAGGCCGTGGAGTAGCATTCCCCTGGAACGACCTGCACACCACCATAAAACGGCAACAATTAAGTAGGGCCACGAGACCAACATTACAATGAAGCAGATTAACCAAGAGGGAGCAAGGATTTACCTGGAGAAGGTCTGACTCTGTGACAGAGGACGAGAACTGAGACTCGCAACAGAGGGTTTCTCCCAATAGAAACTGTTGGAAATAATACTGAGAGGGGGGGGGTGAATCAGTATTACCAAGACAATTCTTTTCAACCTTTTTCACAGATTTGTATACGCTACTTTAGTTAGACAAACCAACGTATATACGCAACTTAAGTAAAGGAAACCTGCGTATAACTTACAGACTTGTAATTTAATTACTCTTCAGATGTTGATTTTAAATCTGTGTGTCGGAACCATAGAAACGATAACCAGGAACAGGAAAAATGCAGACAGTCACACACAAAAACACAAGATATAAGGTGGAAACCCAATGTGGGTGAAAACCACCTGCTGCAATATGTCTCTATCTTTTTAATTAGAAACTTCTTTTTACAATGATTCTGTACTGGTGCATTCCTTTACTAGTACACAGGCTGCAACTTGCAGAGAGCTACAACCCTCTCTCGTTCTCGAGCTTCTCCTAGAAAAGAGCTACAACCCCCTTGGATCTTGTACTAGCTGAGGTACTAGTACGTAGGTGCTGACCTACAGAAGGCTACAACCTTCTTTTTTCTTCCAAATACCACGTTTCATAAATTTTCAGACTGAATCCATGAATATCAATCAAACATCAAGAAATTCTACATCAAACAATCTCCTCTTCACGAATTAAAACTGAATCAAATAGACACTTCTCTGACAGCTGTACCTAGAACACAGTAACAGTAACCATACACCAATTTTGAACCCAGATCACTCAGTAATCAACAGAAGCAGCTAGAACATAATTTGAGAGACGTACACTACTTCAATATTCAGAAACCTGCGTGCATACGCTTCTATGTTGAGACCAACCTGCGTATGCGCGCTTTTGACTTACAGAAACAGCGTGTATACGCGCATTCACTTCACTGAACCTGCATACAGATCTATAAAGATAATTCACTCCTTCAAATATTAAGACATTAGTTAACCCAAATTATCAAATTTATAGATCAAGCGAGTGCCACATATAACAGATCAAAATCATATAAAGATACTATTAATCAAGCCTTGAGATTTTGACCCATCAATAGAACTTATCCTTTTTTTTGCGCTTAGGTTCCTCCTCCGTTCAGATCCAACTCTGCATCATAACCCCAATCACCAGTATTCCAGATCTAGCACTTTTATCAGATATTCAATAATTCAGATTATTCCCTTGCCTAATGATCTCCTTCCCCTTTTATAGTCTTAGGTCTTTTACAATACCACGGTCCAAAACCATAACAAATCAATACCATGTACCGAATACTTGGGATCAATACTTCGGATGAGATACCATGGTTCAAAACCATAGGTTCAAATACCAAGGACTAAAATACCACAGACCAAACATAAGTTTTCCCACATGTACGCACTTTTCCTTGCATGAAAGTGCGTGTATATGCATACGTGTCTTTTGAACGTCTAACCCGCGTGTATACATGGCTTGGTGATGATGAACCTGCATATATGTATTTTTCCTTCATTCTGAGAGTCTGAACTGAGATCTGTCACCAGAGTGAGTTGCCATCAAGGACAACACCTGTGCCATAGCGCCAAACCTGTGTCATAATGCCAACAATCTCCCCCTTTGGACTTGATGGTAACCCCAAGATCCTCAAAGTCATTCTCCCCCTTTGTCATCAAGGGCAAAGGGTTATGCCCCCCCTGAGTACACGCTGAAATCTCTATTCTGCTGTGCTGACCATGCTCCCCCTGACTGTAGGCAAGATCTGCAAAAAGTTCTTCAAGAAGAACCATGACTTATATATCATAAAAGACCTTCCTATCACCAAAAGACTCTATACAAACATCCATCACCCAACCAAGTGGGGATCATCCAATATTGACTCATCCAACCAAGTGGAGATACATCAAAAGTTTACACATGATAAAACAAGAACATTACATCATCCAACCCAGGCATAGTGGGGAAACCAACATAGGCCGTTACATGACCTTGATAATAAAAATAAAAGATAGAGACGAAATATCTAGAGCAAGACTATGAAAGTCACCAATAACTAATATCAGCAGCACTATTCAGATCAACAACCATGTTCTCCTTCTGTTCTCCTTCTGCAGCTGATCCACCTGAACCCAAAACAGCTTGTGTACTAGAACCAAGAGCTTCTAATGTAATGCCAACAATGCATTATTAGAAGTTTATCTGCTCCCCCTGAACCTGTGCTAGATGGTCTCTGACAGACCCATATTAGACTCTTTTCAACCAAAGTTTGTCCCCACTGATTTCCTTCAAACCACCATATACGCGACTGTATCTCCATAAATAGGTGTATGGACGCAGATCCCCCTCACGAAACTCGCGTACAACCATATTTCTCTGAAACAGACAGGTTTCAACAACAAGATGATGCATCAACTACCCCCAGCTTCTGTCTGAGGTATTCAAATGTCTCCCTAGGCAGTGGTTTGGTGAGAATATTAGCAACTTGTTCCTTGGAGAGAACATACTCCAATTTGACCTTTTGTTCCAGTACTTGTTCCCGGAGAAAATGATACTTGATCGGTATGTGCTTAGTCTTTGAATGCATGACAAGATTCTTTGAGATACTGATAGCACTTGTATTATCACAAAAAATGGAGATAGGTTGAGTACAAGTGATTTGAAGATCTTGCAATGTTTGCATCATCCAAAGGAGTTGTGTACAGCAAGATGCAGCAGCTACATATTCTGCTTCAACTGTAGATAAAGCAATAGAACTTTGTTTCTTGTTGAATCAAGATACTAATCTAGGACCCATGAAGAATGCACCACCACTAGTGCTTTTTCTGTCATCCACGCTTCCAGCCCAATCTGCATCTATATAAGCATGAAGTGTGAGATCTGTATCTCTAGAATACCATAAGCCATATTTTTGAGTTCCTTGAAGATACTTGAAAATTCTCTTTACTGCTTGAAGATGAGTTTCCTTTGGATTTGCCTGAAATCTTCCAACCATTCCCACTGCATGCATAATGTCTGGTCGGGTTCCTGTTAGATAGAGTACACTTCCAATCATGGATCTATAGGTTGGTTGATGTATTGCTACCGATTCATCATTTGCGCTGAGGCTGCATCCTGTCACCATAGGGGTACATACTAGTTTCGAATCCTCCATCCCATATTTCTTCAAGATCTGCTTGAGATACTTAGTTTGTGATAGAAAGATGGCATCTTTGTTTTGTTGGACTTGTAAACCAAGAAAATATGTGAGCTCACCAAGCATAGACATTTCAAACTCTTTCTGCATAACTAAGGCAAAATTTTGACTCATGTCTTCTTCATTGCTACCAAAGATGATATCATCAACAACCACAATCCTCATCCATGTGAGCGCCAAGAACCATAGGAATCCTGCATCATAACTGTATTATATGATCCTTATGACTCATCATCAAGTAATGAAGATATGTATTCAAGCTTTGTACTTCTCCTTATCCTTATGAAGATCACCATGTAAGCATCATATATGCACCCTCAAAGAATCAATCCACAAATATGATCTGAACATCAACTATGTAACCTCAAGAATCATATGAGATTTTGTCATGGACAACTCATAACCATATCATAGCAAGATGTATCATTTAGCCATATAATCATTATCACCAAGGACTACTAACCATAATGCCAACAATGCATTATTAAAAGCATATGCTCCCCCTGAACATGTGCCATCTTGATTATTGTCATATTTGATCATGCATATATCAGCAAGAAGTATCAAGGCATCATCATCATTAATTTAGGATCAAAACACTTTAAAACATCTTACAAGTGTTAAGGCATTTCCACACATCATCAGCAGATTGTAACCATTATCAAACAAAGAAAATGATGGACTGAATCATATCAGACCCTTTTTCTGAACCTGTCCCTACTGCTTTTCTTCAGACTAATATATATGCGACTGTGCAGTGTATAACTCGCGTATATACGCGACTTCTCTTTATGAAACTTGCTTATGATATTTAGGACACTGAAGTTTTACACTTTCAGCTCCCTCTGAATCTGTTATGTCTGTATATTGTGTTGTGCCACATCTGTCTGACTGTACTTCCTTCTTCTTCCATATCTTCAAGTGTGATGATGTTTTCTCCTTTTGGTATGGTGCCCGTACTTTGTTCCTGCAATCCTTAGCTATATGTCCAAGCTTGTTACATGCATAACATCTCACATGTTTCATATTTCTTCTATACCAATCAACAGCTTTGTGACCAAACATATTGCAAGCAAAGCAATATCCCTTAAAGTACTTGGAACATGATGTTCTTTCTGTGTGATGGTCTTGAACCATTCTACTTCTGCATCTAGTTGCAACATGTCCAAGATTATGACATACATAACATTCAACATTATTCATTGGGGGAGTAAAAGATTTTCTTTCCTTGGTTGTTGATGGGATTGACCTTTCATCTCCTTATCGAGCATTTCAGATTTTGCATTAGACTTCCTTGTCTTATTTTGTGAACTAGATTCACCCTCAATAGATTCATCAAAACCAAGACCAGTTTTGATAGCAGGAGACCTTTGACTACTAAGAATATCATCCAAAATCTTAGTACTATCTTGAAATCGTAAGATCTTTTCCTTTTCTTCTAATTTATCCTTTAGAATGTTTACCTCTACCTGAAGATGCTCTTCCTTTTCATGACACTGCTTCTTTATGTTCTCTTTAGCTTTCCTTCCTTCTTCCAACTGATGTCTTAATTCAAGAACTTCATTTTCTTGTTTGTCAAGAGCTTGGAGTAGTTCTTTATTCTGCTTATTTGATTCTTCAAGATCTTTTTTTAGTGAGCGGATTGTGGCTTCAAGACTTTCATAGTAATTGGATCTATCTCTGAGTTTCTTGATGGTTGTGCTCCTTTAATTGACTTCATTTCTTAATGATGTCACTTCATCCTGCAACTTTTGACATTGATCTTCCTTGTCCTTGAATAACTTCCTTACCTTGTTTCCTTCCTCTAGTTGAGCTTTGAGTTTGGTAGCTTCTTCTTTGAAGGCACATTCCCTTTTGTTCAATAGATCTTGTTGATCTCTAATTTTGTTTGTAAGCCTTTTAAATTCTGCCTCTATTTGATATCTTTCTTGCTCACCCATAAGAGAAAATTGAGTTGTTTCGCTATCACTTTCATCATCTCCAAATGGATAGATAAATGTATCACTAGAGGATAACAAATTCATACCTGAAAGTTCTTTTGTTTGTTCATCTTCATTCTGAAGTGATTCTGAATCTGAAGTGCTTCTTCCACATATTCCCCAATCGATTCTCCCACTGTCATAACTCTTCTGAGATGTCTTCTTCTTCTTAGGAGCTTTCTTCTTAAGCTTCTTTCCCATTGTTCTACGAATCTCCTTCAAGCGATCAAGCTTCTACCAAAGGACCTGCTCTGATTCCAATTGTTGGAAATAATACTGAGAGGGGGGGGTGAATCAGTATTATCACGTCAGTAAGACTTTTTCTTTTTCATACTCAGATTCATATACGCTACTTCGGTTAAGGATATTCGCGTATATACGCGACTGTGATAAAGGAAACCAGCGTACATGCAGTAATCTTATGTTCAGTTAACTTATCTTCAGTAAATGCATCAGAACATTATTAACCATATTAATAGTAATCAGGTGCAGTAAACAGAACAGATCATCACACATAAAGAGCACACATGAACACCATGATATAAGGTGGAAACCCAATGTGCGTGAAAACCACCTGCTGCAATTTGTTTCTATCTTCCATTAATAAGAAACTTCGTTTACAATGTACTGGTGGAGTCCTTTACCAGTACGCAAGCTTCTACCTGCAGAAGGCTACAACCTTCTTAGCTCTTGTACTAGCCGTTCCATTTACTAGTACGTAGGCGCTGG
>APFE031219044.1:54919-69299 GCA_000404065.3 Pinus taeda
GGGGGGGGGGGGGGGTGAATCAGTGTTACCAAGACAATTCTTTTCAACCTTTTTCAGAGATTTGTATACGCTACTTTAGTTAGACAAACCAGCGTATATACGCAACTTAATTAAAGGAAACCTGCGTATAACTTACAGACTTGTAATTTAATTACTCTTCATATGTTGATTTTAAATCTGTGTTAGAACCATAGAAACGATAACCAGGAACAGGAAAAATGCAGACAGTCACACACAAGAACACAAGATATAAGGTGGAAACCCAATGTGGGTGAAAACCACCTGCTGCAATATGTCTCTATCTTTTTAATTAGAAACTTCCTTTTACAATTATTTTGTACTAGTGCAGTCCTTTACTAGTACGCAGGCTGCAACCTGCAGAGAGTTACAACCCTCTCTCATTCTCCAGCTTCTCCTAGAAGGGAGCTACAACCCCCTTAGCTCTTGTACTAGCTAAGGTACTAGTACGTAGGTGCTGACCTACAAAAGGCTACAACCTTCTCTTTTCTTCCAGGGACCACGTTTCATAAATTTTCAGACTGGATCCATGAATATCAATCAAACATCAAGAAATTCTGCATCAAACAATCTCCTCTTCACGAATTAAAATTGAATCAAATAGACACTTCTCTGACAGCTGTACCTAGAACACAGTAACAGTAACCATACACCAATTCTGAACCCAGATCACTGCAGTAATCAACAGAAGCAGCTAGAACATAATTTGAGAGACGTACGCTACTTCAATATTCAGAAACCTGCGTGCATACGCTTCTGCGTTGAGACCAACCTGCGTATACACGCTTTTGACTTACAGAAACAACATGTATACGCACCTTCGCTTCACTGAACCTGCGTACAGATCTATAAAGATAATTCACTCCTTCAAATATTCAGACATTGGTTAACCCAGATTATCCGATTTATAGATCAAGCGAGCACCACATATAACAGATCAAAATCATACAAAGATACTATTAATCAAGCCTTAAGATTTTGACCTATCAATAGAACTTATCCTTTTCTTTGTGCTTAGGTTCCTCCTCCGTTCAGATCCAGTTCTGCATCATAACCCCAATCACCAGTATTCCAGATCTAGCACTTTTATCAGATATTGAATAAATCAGATTATTCCCTTGCCTAATGATCTCCTTCCCCTTTTATAGTCTTAGGTCTTTTACAATACCACGGTCCAAAACCATAACAAATCAATACCATGTACCCAATACTTGGGATCAATACTTCGGACGAGATATCATGGTCCAAAACCATAGGTTCAAATACCAAGGACTAAATACCATGGACAAAACATAAGTTTTCCCACATGTACGTGAAAGTGTGTGTATACACATACGCGTCTTTTGAACATTTAACCCGCGTTTATACGCGGCTTGGTGATGATGAACCTCCGTATATGTATTTTTCCTTCATTCTGAGAGTCTGAACTGAGATCTATCACCAGAGTGAGTTGCCATCAAGGACAACACCTGTGCCATAGCACCAAACCTGTGTCATAATGCCAACAAAAACACCATGAGAGAGTTTTTCCTACTCACCAAGGAGCCAAAGGGTTAGAGACATGAAAAGGAAAAGTGGAAATGAAACCGAAACAAGAAAATTACCTGAGAACGAGCTCGCTGAGCCGTCCAGTGTAGTAGCAAGGCAAGAACCTATGTTTGCATAGAGCCAAATCATCACCAGACCCAAAATCAAGAAAACAATCATCGCAAACAAAATAGAGACAAAGTATGAGACAGGTGACAGAGATGAATTGATTTGCAGGTGAAAAATCGACCTGAAAAACCCCAAGAAACAGTGAAGTAAACCACCACAGGGAGTAAGCAAAGGCACAGCGCTAATAAACCACCACAGAGAACAAGCAAGGCACAACACTAACAAACCACCATACGGGACAAGAAAGGCACAACGCTTACCAACCATACCAAAAACCAAGCGAAGGCACAATGCACCCATAAAGCCGAACCAGACCACGACAATGCAAGAACGAATTCCAAATACCCTCGACAGGTGTGATAGACTGTGTTTGCAAACCCAAGGCTAGTACGAAGGTCAGGCCAAAAAACATAAATCGCATTAAAACCTCACACCAAAACCCTGCCACTGTTTAATTTGAAAAACGATAAGAGTTAAATGGTCGTTGCTACGTGTCCCTCATCGGGATCGCCACCAATTTTTGGTATCAGAGCATTTTGTTCCTTCCTTTTAGTAAAGATGGAGGTAGGAAGAAGGGGTTGAGGTAGAGCCATCAGAAGAGTAGCAGATAAAGGGTTACGAGAAGAAATTAGGACTTTAATTTCCCATTTGGTAGCAGTGAAAGCAGGAAGGCGTAGAGATCCGAAAGGTGGGGATGAGAATGAGGAGGAAAACACAACCACGACAGATGGGTCAGATGAAGAAGGACTAGAGATTAAACTATTGAGGTCAGTGTTGTTGGCTAGTAGCAAGCCAAGACTAGAGCTCTCTAATTATGATGACAATTTGTCCACATAGGCATTGTTAGACTGGACAAGTGAACTAGATAAATATTTTGAATATGAAGAAATCAACGAAGACAAGAGGATCAGGTTTGTTGTCACAAAGTTGAAGGGACATGCAGCACTGTGGTGGGACAGTGTACAGGCAGAAAGGAGGAGATTGAACAAACCATTGATTAAAAAAATGGGACATGATGATTGCTAGAATGAAGAACAAATTTATGCTTAAAGATTACCAAATTTCCCTTTATAGACAAGCACAGAACCTGAGGCAACGAATGATGACCATAAAGGAATATACTAAATAATTTTATAAAGTAAACCTGAGAGTTGGTTATGTTGAAGATACCCCTGAAAAAACAACGAGGTTTGTAAATGGTCTACGGATGGAAATCCTAGACGAAATCAGTATTCTTTCCCTTAATACCATAAAAGAAACCTATCAGAGTGCTTTGAAGGCGGAGGAAAAGATTGCTAGGTAAGAGAATGCTAGAAGAGGACGTGGTTCTGGCAGAGGTCGGGGACAGTCCTTTGGTAGATGTACGACTGCCAACAGCAATGAAGAGGACAATAGTTCGAAGACTTCGGGACAGACTGAAAGGGAAGGTAACACCAGAGGAGGAAGGTCATACCAATGAGGAAGAGGTAATGGCAGAGGCAGAGGAAATGCCTATCAGTGTTACAAGTGTCACAAGTGGGGACATAGGTCCTTTGAATGTCCTAAAAATGAACAAATTAGACAGAGAGGAGCATATTTCGCTCAGCCTGATGAAGCGGAGGCACCACCACAAGAGGTGGAAAATATGCCTAAAACCGAGGAAGCCTTGGTGTTGAACAAAGTATTATTGAATCCAACTAAGGAAGTAGCTGATCAGGCACAGAAGAAAGCATTATTCTGGACAGTGTGCAAGTCACATGGGAAATGCTGCAAATTAATCATAGACAGTGGAAGTACTGATAATTTGGTAGCTACTAAAATGGTGGAAAAATTGGGTTTGAAGAAGTTCAAGCACCCAACTCCATATAGGATGTCTTGGTTACAGAAAGGTCACCAACTGCTGGTCAATGAGCAGTGCAAAGTAGAGTTTCATATTGGCAAGTACAAGGACAAGGCGACTTGCGATATCATGCCTATGGACATGTGCCATATTCTGTTGGGTAGACCATGGCAGTATGATAGTAAGGTCATCCATGACGGGGAAACAAATTGTTACAAGTTTGTTAAAGATAGGATAAAGCATATGCTAGTGCCCATGAAGGAAGAGGATGTTGTAGAAACCAGTGGGACAAAAGCATTACTGTTAGGCAGAAAAGAGTTTCTGCGACAGATGGAGGATGATAGGGTAAAATATGCATTTGTGCGAAGGCCAAAACCAGTATTGATCCATACTAAAGTCACTGACTTACCTAAAGAGATACAAAACATGCTGCAGGAATTTAGTGATATTGTGGTAGATGATCTACTGGACAAATTACCAGCAAAGCAGAGCATTAGTCACCATATTGATTTTATTCAAGGAGCCGGTTTGCCAAACAAAGCTACTTACCGGATGATTCTGAAGGACAATGAAGAAATCAGGAAGCAGGTACAGGAGTTGTTGGATAAAGAACTGATTCAGGAAAGTTTAAGCCCTTGTGTAGTTCCGATTATTTTAGCTCCCAAGAAAGGAGGTGAGTGGCGGATGTGCACTGATTCCCGGGCAATTAACAAGATCACTATCAGGTACAGGTTTCCTTTACCTCGGATGGAGGATATGATGAATTTTTTGAGTGGAGCAGCGTACTTTTCAAAGATAGACCTGAAAAGTGGCTACCACCAAATCAGGATTTGAGAAGGTGACGAGTGGAAGACAACTTTCAAGACTAATGAAGGCTTATATGAATGGCTAGTTATGCCATTTGGATTGAGCAATGCCCGTAGCACGTTCAAGCATTTGATGAATGAGATGCTGAAGGAATTCATTAGTAAATTTGTGATTGTATATCTGGATGATATACTTATATTCAGCAAGACGAAGGAAGAGCATTTTCGACATGTGAGGTATGTATTGGAAACGTTGCAGCAAAATAGATTACGAATAAATTTGAAGAAATGTTCTTTTTTCAAGAAAGAATTAATTTATTTGGGATTTGTGATTTCCGAGAATGAACTAAAAATGGATTCGGAAAAGGTTGCAACCATAGTTAGCTGGCCGTCTCCCAAAAGTTTGTTTGAGGTATGAAGTTTTCATGGATTGGCGAGTTTTTATCAAAAGTTTATTAAAAATTTCAGTGGGATTTGTGCACCCATGGTGGATACCATTAAGAAGGAAAATCATCATTTTCATTGGACAAAAACAGCAGAGAAGAGTTTTCAGCTACTCAAAAGAAAGATTACTGAAAAACCAATTTTGAGATTACCAAACTTTAACAAACTTTTTCAAGTTCAATGTGATGTCAGTGGAACAACCATTGGTGCAGTACTCAGCCAAGAAGACAAGCCAGCAACCTATTTCAGTGTGAAACTAAATGAAAGTAGGCAGAAGTACACGTCTTATGACAAAGAATTTTATGCAGTGGTTCAAGCGCTAAAGCATTGGAGACATTATCTATTGGCCAATGAATTTGTCTTACTTTTAGACAATTCTGCATTACAGTATATTATGCAGCAGCATAAGCTAAACCATAAACATGTGAAGTGGGTGGAGTACCTGCAGAGTTTTACATTTGTGTTGAAACACATCAGCAGTCAAGCCAACAAAGTGGCAGATGCATTAAGTAGGAGGAATTTGATCCTACAGGAAAGTACGATACAAGTATTAGGATTCGAACATCTTAAGGACTTGTATGAAATAGATGCATATTTTAAGGAAGCCTACGAAGCTTGCCAAAATCCATTGTTGAGAGATCTCAGATAATAGTTCATGGCTGGACTATAATATGCAGGAAGGGTTGTTGTTCAAAGGAGGGTAGTTGTGTATTCCAGAATGTTCTATGAGAGAGAACTTAATCCAGGAAAAGCATAATCGAGGTTTAGCTGGGCATTTTGGCATAGACAAGACCTTGGATCAGTTGAGCCACTTTTACCATTGGCTGAAGATGCGTAGAGATGTACAGAGATTTATGACTAGATGCAAAGTGTGTCAACTTGCAAAGGGAGACAACTAGAACACAGGGTTGTATACATCCTTACCTATTCCAAACAGACCATGGGACTCAGTCAGTTTAGACTTTGTCTTAGGTTTTCCGAAGACACAACGGGGATTCGATTCCATCATGGTGGTGGTGGATTGTTTCACCAAAATGTCACATTTCATTCCGTGCAGGAAAACCAGTGATGCCACACATGTAGCACATTTGTTCTTCACAGAGATAGCCAGATTACATGGCTTGGTGAAGTCTATTATTTCGGGCCGAGACGTTAAGTTTACAGGTCATTTTTGGTGAACCTTATGGAAAAAATTAGACACCAAAGTGAACTTCAGCTTAGCCTATCATCTGCAAACTGACGGCCAAACTGAAGTGGTGAACTGAAGTCTGGGAAATCTATTAAGGAGTTTGGTTGGAGAAAATTCTCAACAATGGGATCATGTGCTTGCACAAGCAGAATTTTCTTATAACGATTCGCCCAACAAAAGCACGAGCAGTAGTCCTTTCTAGATCCTATACGGAATGCACCCACGTGGAGTACATGAGTTGCGGGATTTGGGTCAGTTGGAGTGCAAGAGTGCTGATGGTGAAGATTTCGCAAAGGCAATCAACGATCTTCATGAACAAGTGAAATTAAAATTACAAGACAGCAACCAAAGATACAAATAGAAAGCAGATTTGAAAAAGCGGGAGGTACAATTCAACGTAGGAGACCTGATACTAGCACACTACGCAAGGAGAGGTTTCCTAAAGGTGAATACAACAAGTTAAAATGGAAAAAAATTGGGCCTTGCAGGATTCTTCGAAAGTTTTCTGCGAACACTTATGAATTGCAGTTACCCCCAAGTAAAGGAATTTCACCCATTTTTAATGTGGCAGATCTGTACCCATACATTGCGGCAAATGAAGAAGACAGTTTGGAAAGACGAACACAGGACACCTAGAATGAGAATGACTCGTGGATTAAAAAATGCCCCCAGCAAAGCCTTTAGAGATCGAATAGATCCTAGACACCCAGGTGGCGAGATGGACTCGAAGGAAAGAATATTTGCAGTACCTAGTCAAGTGGAAGGGCCATCCTATTGAAGATAGTTCCTGGTTAGATGTTGGCGAGATTCAAAGCGTTGGTTACTCTATTGAAGAGCTCATGGATAGGAGCCATGAGTTTAATTTACCACGAGAGCCTGATGCAGGAGCATCTGACTGAAAATGCGACAGCTGGGAAATGTTTTTTTATTTTTGCTGGAAAGAAAGAGAAACATTTTGAGTTTCTATTTTATTTAAATTAAGGCAGACTCAACCATTGTTCTTTAAAAATTAGGCAAGCAAGTAAAGATATGATTAGTTAAGAGCATGTTTAAAGAAATTGTTATATAATTGAAAGGTAACTAAGGAACAGTTCCTCAACTGTAAAGAAACTGCTAGTAATGCATTGAAAAAGAAAATCTAGAGCCTGATTGGGGGGCTACCATCCAGAGAGAAGAGAGGACTCAGGATTTGTAATTTACAATTGTCTTGAATATCTATAAAATCAAATGAATCGAGAACCTATCATTAAGGAAGCAAGACATTTTTTTATTTTCCTGTGCATGATTGTTTCAGATATTGTATTAAGAGCAAAACAGTGAAATAACTCATTAAGAAGTTGAAAGACATCGACAAGAATCTTGTGACTAAAGGCATCTCAGACTAGTAACCAGACAAAGGCAAAGGCAGCATATACAATACATTTTTTTTCTTTCCTCAACAAAAAAACCCAAGTACTTTTATATTCAACATTCAATCATAATTGTGCATTCATTTCATTTCCAATTTAATAGTTCATGGTACAAATTATAAAACCCAAAAACCGTGGAGGGTTTGGAAACCCATGAAAACCAGAAACTACAATTCACAGGCCCAGACTAGTTAAACAGCGAGGGCATGAAAGCCCCTGAACATACACCACTACCAGTTAAACAATGAGGGCATGAAAACCCATGAAACCACACACATACACAGAGGAAGCGAAACCCCAAGGGTTATACCCTACTGAAGATAGAGCAAGCAAAAGAAAGATACACCCACGGAAAGACCCTACCCAGAACTTCCCTAATATTGCAAAAACTCCCAAGGACTAGGCCATGGAGTAGCGTTTCCATGGAATAGCCTGCACACCACCACAAAACAGGGCAGCAGTTAAGTAGGGCCATGAGACCAACAATAATACAGTGAAGTAGATTAACCAAGAGGAAGCGAGGATTTACCTGGAGAAGGTCTGACTCCGCGACAGAGGACGAGAGCTGATACTTGCAACAGAGGGTTTCTCCCAACAGAGACACCATGAGAGAGTTTTGCTTGCTCACCAAGGAGCTAGAGGGTTAGGGACATGAAAAGGAAAAGCGAAAATGAAACCAGAACAAGAAAATTACTTGAGAACGAGTTCGCTGAGCCGTCCAGTGCAGTAGTAAGGCAAGAACCCGTGTTTGCATAGAGCCAAATTATTACCAGACCCAACATCAAGAAAACAATCATCACAAACAAAATAGAGACAAAGTATGAGATGGGTGACAGAGATGAATCGACTTGCAGGTGGAAAATTGACCTAAAAATATCCAAGAACCAGCGAAGTAAACCACCACAGGGAGTAAGCGAAGGCACAATGCTAATAAACCACCACAGGGAACAAGCAAGGCACAACACTAACAAACCACCATACGGGACAAGCAAGGCACAACGCTTACCAACCATCTCAAAAACCAAGCGAAGGCACAATGCACCCATAGAGCCGAACCAGACCACGGAAATGCAAGAATGAATTCCAAATACCCTCGGCAGGTGTGATAGAGTGTGTTTGCAAACCCAAGGCCAGTACGAAAGGCAGGCTGTAAAACATAAATCGCATTAAAACCTCACACCAAAACCCTGCCACTGTTTGAAAAACGATAAGAGTTAAACGGTCGCTGCTACATGTCCCTCCTTAGGATCGCCACCACATGGAATGGATTCCAAAAAGGGCTTCATGCATTTCAAGTAAAACATTAAAAGCTAGATGCCAAAGATGTTTGTCAGAATTACAAATCAATGCATAGATAGGGTTGGTGCATTTCATATATTCTCATTGAGCGCAGCGCTGGCATTCTTGAAGCTGCGAATGTAATTCCTCAACTGTCCATGGTTTGAGTTTTAGCTAGTTGAGATTTTTGTTTCTACGGAATTGAGTTCAATACAGCATAACAACTTTGAGTTCTATTATTTAGTTCTATACCTCTGTAATTGGAATTGGGTTCGGTAGCTGCATAACAACTATGACTTCTCTTCTAAGTCTGGTACTTGTCTATGAAATCTGGCACATATTCAAGCCTTGCAAAAATGAGAATACGCAAGAATAACCCCATGGGATTAATGCCCATTTAACTCTAAGGTCTCCCTCATGTTTATATGTTGCTGTGTGTCAGCAACAAGGACCTTCATAAGTGGAGGACTCTCCCATAGCAACCCAAATTACTGGCAGGCGATGACTATTTAATCTCAAGCAATGGTGGAGAAAACCCAAATGAACGGGATGAATTAGGCACAGGCACTTGCAGGTTTGGTGTCAAAATTCAAACCCCTCCGTATCCCTGCTAGAGTAGGATATAGATTTTATATAATGTAAGTGTCATAGTATTTCTTAAGATATGAGTTGGGTTCAATATGTGGCTTCCATAAAAGTATGAATAGGGTTGAATATGTGGCATATCTAAAGGTATGGACAGACAAATATATTCAAGAAATTCCCCAAGGTGTTACCTCAGTTGGCCGATGTACCAACAAAAATCCAAACCAACTGCCCAGTTAAATACCAGAACGAAGTAGCGATTTCAATGCATTTGATCTGTGGAATATACCAGAACGAAGTAGCAATTTCAATGCAATTGATATGTGGAATAGGGATCTGATTTTCCAAATAGTGGGCATGTTTGACTTCATTTTTTGGTAGGTGAATAGTTTTAAAACATTTTCCTTGACCATTGTTAACATGAGAAATATTGCTAGAATCTAGCATTAGAGGAAATTAATAGTATGAATGTCATGACCTCTGTTTTGACTGAGAGAGTACCTACATGAAAGAGATCAATGAGACAGCAACACTTAATTAGAATAAGCACTGTGAGAGTTTGCTTGGATAGGTTCGACATAAATATTAATGAATATGAAACTGGCACAGGAGTTGACATAGAGATTTCATACAGGCCGAGTTTGTTGTAGGAAGAAGTCAATGGCACTCTTTGAAAAAGGAAAAAACCTTCAGAGTTGTCAAAGCTTGAATCACTTGCAGATAGACATGAGAAATTCCCACCATTCTTCTACGGGATTCAGAGTGATCTCAAGTGAACTGTGAAGGTTCTGTAGATGGGCTTGGTGGAAACATCTCATTAAAGGCATGTAGTTCTGAATAATATAACAATTTGGAAGTGATTATGCTAAACAGCAAGTCAATTCATTAAAGTACCGCCATGCATCCTATAATTGGAGAGGTTTCTTTATTCAAAGAAGTCACCTTATTTGATTTATTTAGAGGGTTTTGATTGGCTCTAGTTGTAGGTTGCCTATTTGAAGCAGACATGCATGATTTATTCCCTTACAAAAGTATGGTATGAAAGATGCTGTTGGAAGAAGTCGACCTGGTTGAAACCAACTACAGGAGGGGTTTGCAGTTGGAGGTTAGAGTTACCTTCTTTATGAGGTAAGAGTTACCTTCAAAAAACAGTAGTTTTGTTTTGTTATCAAAAGTTCATTGGAACTGCAATTTGAGACAGATGGCAGCGAACAGGAATTTAAGAAAAGTATACATTACCATGTTAAGATAAATGAAACAGACTAATTAAATGGTTTTTATATTCCCTAGATAATTATCTAGTAACAAAAGTTGAACTATTCTACAGAGATGCAAACTTTTCCTTTAAATTCATCTTACTGTCTGTCTCCACTCTGATGGAGAGTGCCACGAACCTCTGGTACCATGTCATCACCACGAACCTACAAAGAATATGGAAACAGACCACAAATCGAGACCAAATGTCCACAACAAATTTGGCAACATCTCTGATCTGTATCATACCCAAAAAACCATCACTTTATTTACAAATAAAGCATAATAATTCTACGAACCGATGGCTGTATCTGCATTATTTTTATAACCATGAAACAATTTCAACGATCAGCTTTACATAAGCATTAGATAATGCTGTTTTCGCTGTGTTGTTTATAACTCAGCACTACGCTGTACTACCGTACTATTTTGACGAGGATTAAACAATCTCAACCCTCGTCATAACTTAAACAATACACGTTGCTGGTTTTGCTGTGTTCTGTGTAACACAGCATTACCATCTTCTGCAGAGGTTTTTATTCAATTGTTGGCGCAACTGATCAAGAATTCCCCCATCCTTTTTGCAGTTCGGAACAGTTAGGAACATTAAGCTCGTCTAAAGACATCGAATTCTCCACACTAGGCAGCATCCGACATAAACATGCATCAATCACCTCCAAAGATATCAAAGTTTCAAGGCACTACAGCTACTCTACTTGTTCACACCTGCTGATATTTAACTTTAAAGGTTTCGCTCAACAGCAAAACTCCCCTAATTGCCTCAATTATTTACAGGAATATACTACGTCAGATGTTGGCAAATAAATTATGAAGGTGCTTCTGCTTCCCTATGGTCTTTGGAATGTGTCAAAGGGGAGCCCGTATTGTTTATTCTCGCAGAGGCACCTGTAAATGCAAATATTTAGGTTTCAGATATAATGAAATTATGATGGTTTCTTTCTCTTGAAAAAAGATATATAAATGAAATGGACTGAAATATGAACCAACACACGTTTGTCTACCTGAAATTCCTGCTGCCACAATCGTTGTAACACTGAATTTCTCCACATAAATCTGGGAATACAAGGAAGTATAAGATGTGCTAAACCCAGTATTCACAAGCTTCTTCCTAAATAACCATCTTCTGCTGCAACAACATGTCAGTTTTTCATAACACAAAATTGGAAACAAGTGAAGAGATGCCTCAGCAGACGCCGAGGACCTCATCCCTTATCTTTAGCATTCCCTTGCATATGGGATATGGAGGTACCGACCTCCGTGAACTTCGGTTATTACCTGTTCATTGAAGAAAAGTAAACAAAATTGATGTACGGATCTATGACTCTTCATTATCTACTAATTAAATGAGGAAAAATTTACACAAGCAGATCTATCATGTTTGGAACAAACAAACTTGAAATATTCATTTTAAATAGAAGACTAGGGTTAAAATGATTGAAGCACTTACACAAGACGATAGCTCCAATAAAACTTCAAACTGTGTTGTTGATCGTCTGCTGCAAACGACTACGGAGCATCCATTTTTCCTTAGCAGTATTTCTCCCAAAATATTTGTCGTGGTAAGCTGTGTTTATTGGCATTTGTTATTTAAATTTGGAAACCCCATATTGATGCACCATGTTTTCTTCTACGAAAAGACAAACAATATACAGAGGTTCGTAGATTCACTTACCAGAAACGTGTATTTTTCTTCCAACAAGCGCTCCTAACACTTTCAATGATAGCGGTAGTCTATCACAAGGTTTGATAAACCGATCTACCAAATCTGTCAGCACCTTGACTTCCCCACAAGATCTAGTTCATCCAAACACCAATTCGACTACGCATAGTTTGCATATAAAATGGCAATATGAATAGAGGTTGTTTGAACACAAACTTATACTCTAGAAGAAAGGTGTTTCTTCCTTTTACCATTTCCAGCGAACTCGCAATCTATTCTTTGCCGGGTAACTCTAGAGATGAGAGGGTGAAATGTTCTTGACATCCGGACCACGGTGATTGATAAAAACTTGGTACTAAGTGATTCTACAGGCGAAAAGGTAAAATGTTCTTGACATCCAGACCAAGTGATGTGTGGAAACATCGTAACAGAAATTATAAGTGCAGGTGGAGTAGGAGGACGAGAAGGAAAGAGAGAAAAAACTTTGTCATGAAGAGCGGTTGCCATTGATGAACAGAAAAATGAAGCCAAGACAAGACAGACTGGCAAATGCAAAGATGATTAAGCTGGCGCAGATAAGATATAGATAACAAGATAGATGAAGCTCAGCCCAACATACATATGATCGCTGGAACAGCACCTAGCAATGTTGAGCTACGCCTTATGTGGGCGACATCCCACCACATAAAGATCCTCTCTGTTGGTGGCCAACAGACAGACGTTTAGTGCTTGACAGCTCGTGAGTTGTGCTGACCATGACTCCCCTCACCCCGCAACTTGTTTTTGCAATTATTATTCTTAGCACACTACTTCAACGATTGACCCAACTACCAACATGGTTAGTTGGGGCACATGGTCATGATAGCAATTTACTTGGTATTGACATTTATAAATCAATCTACGGTACCAATTTAGCCAAAGAGATTCCGCTCCCAGCTGGACTACACGCAACTCCCACTTGTTAAAACAGACTTACACAGTTGAGAATAGCGTAATTGATACAACTCATTGGATGTTGATTTCAAATTTAAGAAGCATTCGTCAGCCTTCAGCATATACCATGAAGCACGCCAAAAGAGGTAACAATAGAGTAGTCAATGCTTTGGAAAGAAAAGAAGGATTCTCCAATTTCCTAATGTGTGGTTGGGAGATTAGACTCCTGTATATCACAAAGCATTCTCCAATTTTGTAATGTGCGTTTAGGAGATTAGACTCGTGTATATCAATGTAAACAAATGATGTTATTAACACATTTACAAGAAATGTTAGTTTGTGTGGAGTTTAGTTTTTAATCATAGTATTGATTTAAATTTTATGCGAAGGGTAGGAAGCATTTTAAATTTTATGGGAAGGGTAGGAAGCATTTTATAGGTAGGTATCCCATGATGGGTAACTTAGTTGGTTGAAGCCTTTTGTTAAATTTTTTGCCCTATGTCATGAAGCACACGTTCAATTCTCCATGAGTCCATTAGGTTTAGGTTTGGTGTGGCTCCTTTGGTTGGGTTAGCCCCAACTTCTTCTAGGTTGTGTCTAGGTTGTGTATTTGCTTGTGTCTAGGTTGTGCATTTGCCTTAGCCCAACTTCTTTTAGGTTGTCTCTACGCTTTGTATTTGCCTCTTCTAGGTTGTGTATTTGCTTCATTTCCATGAATGAAGAAAACTCCCCATTATCTATTATTATAATTTAGACCGTTATCCCTTAGGGCTATTGGATTTACTTCAAGAATTTGACTTATGAAATTATGGAAGAATCTGAAGTTTTATCCATCTCACAATGTTTAAATTCATGTTGGTAAGGACGTCAAAGCTAAGTGTGTCATAGCACTAGAGAAAGAAGTTAATGCCATTGCAGTCGTAGTTCATTCTATTATTATTATTGGGACCATTATCCATTAAGGCTATTGGATTTACTATATTGATAATCTAACCTACGAGATCATTGAAGAATATCAAGTGTCATACATCTCACAATGTTTGAATTCATGTTCGCAACAAATTCAAAGCTAAGTGTGTCATACCACTACAAAAAGTAATTGATGACATTGTGATGAAAACTGATCATGGGGGGTCTACAAATTTGATTCGTAGATGGTTCAACTTTGGATTCCTATGGGTTATGGGCCCACGATTTTGGTTCTCACGACCTTTTTGTGCAACAATGGACTCGTGAATCCAAATCCCAAACACTTGTGTGCACATGTTGATTAAACAACACTCAAGTCCCGACTCATGTTTGAGGATA
>APFE031219044.1:70795-94166 GCA_000404065.3 Pinus taeda
TATTTCCACCACGACTACTAACTAGCTCAAGGCCCGACTAAGCCGACTAGGTTCTGCCCAGGTCGGGGTCGGGTTGGTCGACCCCTTTTTGATTTGTGACTTACAATGTTGCTGCTAAACTAACCTGACCAATGTGATTTCCTCCAAAATATTCCCTCTTTAACGTGGTTCTAGCATTGAAGTAAGATTTCCCTACACCTATATTCCTTCACTGTGCCCAAACTTCTTCGAAGCCTTCACTCCCAAGGCTTTGGAATCATATGACATATGTGCCTGCGATACCAGTTTCTGCGTCTCTTCCCATCAATAGCAACTATGACCACCTACAATTATAAACAATCCTCGTGGTTCATGCACATAATAGACATTTGACAGGGTTGCATAAAAGAAAACACAAACGAACAAAAAGCCACTTTGAATACTTAAATTAAAAGAAACAACTCAGTTACAGGTTATGGCCTCATAGTCCCTGACGACCTCTTGGCCTAATTTCACAATGGTACTAACCACCACCTGACACACTTGCAAGCATCCCCTATAAGAGAAAACAACCCTATCCATTACAGGCAAAAGGAATCTCATCCTCTAGACATGTTACGCCTTCTAGATGCTTATAAATAATTAAAAGTCACATAAAAATTAAGGAAATCATGTCCTCACTCCTTCTAGAAGCGTCTTTCAACCAATTTCAGTTTGGGGTGTGCTTTATGCCCCTATATCATACTCCCACACTAGAATTTCTTCATGATCCCCTCATCATGTGCTTCATTTCTACATCTCATTCATCTCCATCTTGGTCATCTTTTCCTCATGTATTGTTGAGGCTATGCTTGCACTCAGTGGTGAGTTGCAAATCAAGCTTGCACTGACACCTCACCAAGCTCTCTCCTCTTGCTTGGCCTTTTTGTATCACAGGTTGACCTCCTCTAGAACTTCTTGAGCTTCCTCTACTCCTCTAGTTGTTTCACACTGCTCACTTCTCTCAACAATTCTACCCACAACTGCAAATACAGAATCACCGAAACAACTTCCACCCAACTGTAGTTGGAAGTTGTTCTCTAGCAAGAAATATTTCCTTTTTCTGATAGCATTTGATGAAAATTGATTCTAGGGGGTCTGCGAATTTGATCCTAGATGGTTCAACTCAGGATGCCTATGGGTTATGGGCCCACAATATTGGCTCTCATAGCCTTTCTGTGCAGTGAAGGACTCATGGATCCAAATCCCCAACACTCCCAGTGCTCGCATGCTAATTATACAACACTCAAGTGTTGACTTAGGTCCAAGGTTGGGGTCAACTATGGGTTGGTCCGCCCGCCATTTTATTTCCACCACGAATGTCGACTAACTCAAGGCCCTACCAAGCCGACTAGGTCCCACTCGAGTTGGGGTCAGGTTGGTCGACCCCTTTTCAATTTGTGACTTGTGTTATGACTCGACTAGCTCGACTTGTGTGGTCTCCTCCAAACTATTCCCCCCTTTAATGTGGTCCTAATATTAAAGTAATATTTCTTGTGCCTAAATTCCTTTGCCACTTTTGGACTTCTTGGAACCCTTTTGTTGTAGCAACTACAACAACCTCCAAAATTTTGCCTTTGCTTCATTTTAGAGCCTCCCTCCTAAAATCCCAACAACCTATCTTGCACTGACCCAGGTACTTGTGCTTTCATTGAGCTTTATCTTTCACTTTATGGATTTTGTTTGCTTTTTGGATTTGTTGTCTAACCACAAGTCGATCTCTTGACTTGGTTTCAACTTGGTTCTAGGCATGCCTGAGTGAGCTATGCAATCCTTGAGGGCAACTAGCCATGCTCTCGGGAAATGTGTAGTTCAAGCCAACAGTGAGCATTTGGCTCCAGAATTGCGCAAACCCAGCTGGTAGCCTGCCTTCAACTGGGAAACTACGCAAAGCATAAGAGGCAGCCTAAGCCACTCAACCCAGAAATTGCATAGACGCTTTCCCTCAACAGCTGGTCGTGCCAGTGAGTTGCCCAGTTCTCCCTGGAACTGTGCAATCTATCAGAGCATGCATGACAATTTTTTCTTGAAAAAGATAAAAGAAAAAAGAGAAAAAGTATCCCTAGAAAGTAGGGATCTATTTTTAGCAGTCTAGAGGTCGCACTTGACTTATTTTTGACACTGCCGCCAAGTGTCACTTTTTCCTAGATTTTTGGCTTTCGCGTCATAAACCCTAAATCGACCCAATCTATTTAATGGACACCTCTAGAGCTCATTTGCACATTTGATCTTAGAGCTCTGGCATTCCCGAGGAGATCTAGAAACCTTCGACATAGTCATCACAACTTTTCTAGGTAAGTCTTCCTTTTCTAGTCTTTTGTTGTTTTTCTATCGCTTTTGTTTTCTTGGCTTGTGAGCATGTTGTTTTACCCATTTATTGAACAACCACTGGCGTTTTGATTTGTTTTAGCTTGTAGAAGTGTTGTTTTAAGTTTTTCATTTCTTTTCCTAAGTGTCGCATGCATTAGCCATTTTCTGCACTAATGGTCGCTGTTGTGGTGACTCTCTCCACAAGATTCATTGTTCTCCAGTTTGATTGATTCTTGCACATGTTTTGTTTACATGCATCATCATTCACTCAGATTTGCACCAAACATCACTTTCACTTTCATATCTACTCATTTTCATATTGCCATTGGGTAGATTTGGGCTTCCTTGGCTCGAATCTTTCTCCTCCCTGACATGCAATGCACATTTCTGGATCTCAAGGCTTTGCCTTGGCTCTAGGAATTGCACAAAGGCTAGCAAGGCCTAGCTCCAACTGTGCACTGCATAGTTCCAGGAGCCAATCTTGAACCTTGGCCACTAGGATTGCGTAATGCATATTCCCAGCTAGCCCAAGCCAGACTGAATACCACATTGCACAGTTCTAGTCAGCAACATCTCCCCATTGGCAGTTGGGACTGCGAAATGCACAGAACCAACTGGCAGTTAGTCACCTCTGAGAGCCAAAATTGTTCTTCTTCCTAGTAATTTCCAAGTTTGTTGCTTGGTCTATGCTTGTAGTTATTTTGGTTTTAAGCTAACATTTGCATTCCATGAGTGTCCTCTCTGTCTCCAGGTACAGTAGTTGTTGAGCAACTCTCCATCAGTATAGGTAATATGGCTTCCAAGAAAGTTGCATCAAAGGATACTATCAAGAGTAGCACTGGAGAAGTAGTTGAGTAGGTGTCGGTGAATTTTCTAGCCTATGCAAACACACAACTGTTCATATAGAAGGGCATGAAGATAACATTGTAGGAAATCAAGGATATTTTTGTAGGGAACTTCAGGGAAGATCTAGAAGATCTGCGGTCTATGTCAACATCCACCAGTCAGGCTTACATAAGGTTGCATGTAGGTACCCCGACTTCCCATGTGCGGAAATCATTCACTGAATTGTCTCACATACAGATCCTGAGACTATGACATTGAGCAGTGTCAGTGGAACACAACTTTCTACCTTCATGATCGAGAACTATCATAAGATATATCACCTAACTCAACCGGTGAATCACATGGATGCACTTTTCTATGGCACACACATTTATGTGAATACTAGAGACATCATAAAGTGCTAGGTGAAAGAGTCGTCGAATTTCAAATCTACACCCACTCATGTTTAGAAGACTAAGTCACTCAGAAAGGCCTACCAAATCTTGTTCATCTGTGCATGTCGATTGTATGGTCAAGAGAGCACAGAGACCTTCCGACAGAATTGGGTGGCTGTGTTGGACCAGTTGGCGAATGATGGAAGGCCATTCAACGGGTCAGATCTGTTGGCTCTTCAGTTGAAAGTTCATGTGACTAATTCCCAGAATCCACCCAGAGACGAGAAAGAAAGATCCTATATGTCCACATATCTGCTTGATGCAATCTATGCCCAACATTAGTTTCCTAGCATGGGTTGGACATGGACACTGTTGGGCCCCCAAAATTAACATTCACTTTCATTATTTTTCACCTTTATCCTCATTTTGTCGCCTCATACCATTACATTATCATTACATAAACCTACATTATCATTACTACATGAGTTTACATTTACATTTTGCAAAGTTATTAAGTTCATGTATTTAGAATGAATTTATAATTAAAAGTTAGAGAAATAACATGTATTTTCTTATACCTAAAAGTGGTTTGAGTTTGATGACATGTGTAGATCATTTGAAAGCTTCCAAGGCACCCTTATGTGGCCTCGCAAGATCAAATTCGAATTTCAACTCAAGAGGTGGACCATATTCCAAGGAGAAAGATCATGGAGATTTTGATGTGTCATGGGATTTATATCTAGTATTTAGGGATAAGTTTAGACAAGTATGGATCTAGTAGATATTTAAGGGATCTACATTTATTGAGTAGATATCCCTAATTCATGTATAAATAAGAGGAGCATCCTTCAAAAGAAAAAATGAACAATTGTCAGTGATTCATTAGCATCAAATTTATGATTGTTCATTCAATGTAAATAATATCATTTTCTCCAAATTATGAGTTATGAGTGTTGTTTGACTCTTAAGGTGTGATAGTTGTTCATGTGTGCTCATTGAGGAATGGAAGGATCCCCATACCAAGATAAGTACACTTTGTTGTAGATTAATGTTCATAGTTGTGAATATACTAGTTTTAATTCTGATGTTCATCTTATTTCTTTGTTGTAAATACTTGTAGATAATTTCAGTATGAATTCATGTTATGGCCATGTTTTGTTGTGTGAAGATTGATCTCCGTTCATGAGATCTCCAAGACCCAGAAATGGTTTGGGCAAAATCTAACCAGTTTGAGAGATATTAAAATAATTAATATTCTTAATAGAGTTCCTAAGTCTAAACTTGGAAAAAATAAAATATTAATGTGAATTAATATAAAAATAATTTAGAATGGTCCAAAAGTCATGGATCAAGACAGATCTAATCTTAGCTGTTGATTAGGGACTTAATCTCAGTTGTTGAATAGTCAACAAGAAAAGTATAAGAGAAGGCTTGAGGGTTAGTTGGAGGACACACCGAGTTGATTAAGAATTTGATTTTCTGGGGCAGGGCTTGCTGAGGAAATCGAAGGAGTGATTAGAGTTGCAGCTAAGGGGTAGTGGACACAGTAGTAGAGAGGTAGAGATAGTACCGGGAGTATCAACGCAGAAGCTAGGAGAGGGTTGACACAGATCTAGCTAGAGGCCACGCTGAGGCTACTAGAGGCCACACAGAGGCAGCTAGGAGCTGCGCAGAGCCTGGGGAGGGTCAGGGTGGGAGACATAGAGGCTCTAGAGGCTAATGCAAAGCCTCGAGAGGCTAACGTTGGGCCAGATAGGCTGACGTCAGGCCAGAGACGCTGACACAAGCCCTAGATGTAACACTGGGAGATTTTTGTGGGACAGGTTGGAGCTGGAGAGCTAGATAGGGTGACGTAGAGCAGCATACGCTATATTGTTGCTGTGGGATCGTTCATCCTGTGATTTAGCTAGAATAACTGTCTCCGACTGAGAGGTACTACTATCGAGGGCATTCTCTGTTTGGTGAGTCTTTTCTGGCACCTAGGTTGTATTCTAAAACTGCATAATCATAAAACCCTCTGAATAGTTGCACTGATTTTCCCGCATTGGGTTTTTCTGAGGACATTAGTTCAAAAATAACAGTGTCACTTGTGTTCTTGTTTTCCTTCAGTTGATGATCTGTATGTGTTGAGACTGTACTTGTATTTTTTTTAGTATTTACATGGTAAATAACTTGGTAATTAACAGAACAAGTAGGAAGAAATAAATGAGATAGTATAGGAAGAATTTCTAAAGGATAGACTTAGACATTCGAACATGGTATCAAAGCATGGTTGAAAATCACAAGATAACTGAGGGCATTAGCTGAGAAATGCAACAACAACATAAACAATTGCCTTGAGTGACAGAATTTGTTCCTAGCAAAAAGAAGCAAATAAGGGGTGACGTAGAGAGTATGCGTCATCAGTTCGAGCCAGGAGGAGGATCAACACAGTGGAAGAGAGGAGAAGACCTGACCTACACAATTCCCAGTCATCTTTCTCAGTCATAAAGGATTGACGCCTGTGACCAGGAGGTGTAGATTTCGCTGGTGCTGAGATTGTGTAGAGCCTAGAGGCTCTAACCTTCAGATTGTTGGGGCATAGGAGGGTGTGAGTAAGTTGTGGAGCAAAGCTGGTGGGAAACTCTGATTAAAACAATACCTAACAGGGTAGGACAAAGGAGGAGGGAGTTGATGCTGAGGATTTCTAGCCAAGAAATCCAGATCAGTGGTGCAACTTCACTAACGATCAGAGTGGGGAATCTCGACATTGGCAGAGAGATTTCTAGGAGGGAAATCGAGGCTCAGAGGGAGTCAATCCAAGGAATTCTAGGAGGGAAGTAGAGAGACTCGAAAGAGTCGAAAAAGGAGCAGTGAAATGGTAGTGAATGGGCTGAGGGATCACGATAGACTGGACGGAGGTTCGAGCTTCGTAGTCTGAAAGTCCAAGATCTTGTCCATTCTAGACAAGTATTGCCTCAAGCACATCACCTTGAAAACGATAGTGATCCAAGTTGACCTGGCTGAGAATAAAAAGTACAAGGATGAAATGATGAGGGCTAAGTGTATTATCCTTGACGAGGTAAAGGATCATGTGGTGACACATATTGCTGAGAAGAATATGGTAAATGAGATGTGGGATGCCTTAAAGAAGTTGTATCAGCATACTTCCATGCAGAGGAAGATCTTATTAGAAAATCAACTGAGGTCATACCAAATGCGGAAGGGGGGGTAGATATATCACTTCCTCGGATGATTGACAGAGATCTGGGATCAACTGACTTCCATAGGGGCCACACCAGATGAGGAGATGTTGGTGAGGACCACATTGAACACAGTCTAAGAGTATTGGGAGGTATTTGTCTAAAGCTTGCTGGGTAGGTCGACCCTTCTAGATTGGGAGGAACTGTGGGCGACTCTTCGTCAAGAAGAGATTAGAAGACTAACCAAGGTGGGAAGTAGTGGCAAGGGGGTCAGAGTCAAGAAGGATGAAGAGGAGGATGTTGCCCTAGCATCTGTGGGAAAGCAGGAGAAATGAAAGAAGAAGGACCTCTCCAAGGTCAAATGCTTCCACTGTGGGGAACTGGGTCACTATGCGAGCTAGTGTCCAAGGAAGAAGAGAAAGGGAGAGGCTTCTGAGACTAAGGTTGTGCCAGCAAAGGCAGAGAAAGAAGTGGAGACATATGATGATTGTGCCATGAATGTTCATGCACCACTTGAGAGGAGGTGGGGAGACATCGTGTTGTATTCATACGAACTACAGACGATGAGGGGCAGGATCCTTGAGGTACCCAACCTTTTGGATTATACCTTTCTACAGGAGCCCCGAAGAGGAGTAGCAGGACTGACAGATGTCAGTGGAAATGGAGGCGGATGGAGCTATAGAGAGAGATACTAATCCAAATTTAAACAAGAATGCAACAAATTACATAGATAACCATAAACACAGAGATGCAATGGAAATAATACTTCATTTCATTAATGTAAAATACTGAAATATGTTTACAAACAATAATGGAAATAAACCAACTAGGGCAATGGTAGCTTATCTCTGATAAGAGATGTGGTAGTTACATGCCTTTGAATTGTGTTAAAATGAGGCTCGAAGGCCTATTTATTGTTGAGAAGCAATGGAAAACCCTAAACATCCAAAAACCTAACCCTAGAAGATGAAACACCAAACTGTGGGCCCTGTTTGGGTAAATTGGTACATCAACTTCCTGAGGTCATAACTTTGGCATATGATCTCCGTTTGACATGCACAATATCTCGTTAGAAAGATCTATCCGAGAACTACAACTTTCAGAAGAGCAACATCAGTCCATGGACCCATGCTGCTCCCAAGTTTCCAAAAAAACGTTGTTTAGGGCCTCAAAACGGCTCTGGAAGTTCAGGACCCGAAAAAACTGCGAAAAATAGTAAACTGTGCTACAATTAAGGAAACTGAAAAGATGAAAGAAACAATTGTGGGGGTCCAATTGGACTTGGCAGGTGGCCATCAATATCCACCTGGATCATTCCTCCCCTCTTAGGAAGCAGTGGTCCCCATTGCGTTGAGTTCCTCCATGAGATGAGGAAACTTCTGCTAAACTTGGTCCCTAGTGAGCCACTTTCCCTGGTGAGGGAGTTGGCCTACTTTGACAACTTGATACAATTGGATATTCTGTTGTCAAGCTTGATCTGTGTGTCCATGATCCGATCAATTGTAGCTTATTCCATGAAATATGGATTTAACTTTGTGGGTGTGAGTTGTTCTGCAATGACGGATGTGTCTAGTAATGGTGGAAAGTATGGCCAAACGTGGTCCACGTTGAACACTGGGTGCAGGCAAAGGAATGGGGGAATGTTGAGCTCAAATGCATTGTCTCCCATAGCCTTGGTAATGGTGTAAGGACCATATCAGAGTGGTATGAGTTTTCGATAGGCTCCGGTAAGGCGTTCCTTTTGCAAATGAAACCAGACTTTGTCGCCCACCTGAAACTTTTGTGGCACCCTATGTTGATCATGTTGCAGCTTGTACTTGGCATTTGATTTCTCTAGAATGTCATGGACCTGCTGGCGAATATGTTGGATGTGCTCAATGAAGTTGGTTGCCTTATCTGTTTCAGGCTAGACATGAGCCGAATCTGCATGAGTAGCTGCAAATGGCATGGCCACATCAATGGGACATAGTGGTTGGAATCCCAAGCCCACCTAAAAAGGACTGTGGCGAGTCGAGCTGTGAAGAGCCGAGTTGTAGTTGAGCCGAACATAGGGGAGGCTCCCATCCCATGTTTGTGGATGCTTTGAGTTGTACATGCACAAAATGTGCACGATCATCCTGTTGACAACCTCTATCTGGCCATCAATTTGAGGATGGAAGGCTATGGACTTAGTGAGTTTGGTGTCCAGCATCGACTAGAGATTGGACCAAAATGTACTGAGGAACCTGCTGTCCTGATCTAAGATGATAGACTATGGGATTCCAAACTGTACCCACACTCGTTCAAAGAAGAGTTTAGCAGTGGCTTCTGCTGTGATATTCTTCTTGCAGGCCGCCATAATGGCCATCTTCGAGAACTTGTCAATGACCAAAAAAACACAGTCGTCTCCATGCTTAGTGGAAGGAAGGCCTGACATGTAATCCATGGAGATGGATTCCCAAGGTCGACTAGGGGTAGGCAGCGGGGTATATAGGCCTTGCTTCTTGATGGTTAGTTTGGCAATGGCGCAGGCAGTGCATGATCTGATGTACTTCCCGACATCCTGTCGAAGATTCGGTTAATAGAAATACTTCTGTAGTACTGCAACCATTTTATTGACCCCGAAATGCCTAGCAGCCCGACTGTAGTGTGCTTCCCAAATCATCTTGGCACGCTCACTTGAAGGAACACAAAGGTGACCCAGGTGGCATAACAGGGCATCTTAGAGGTGAAAATCTGGAACATTATGACCCTCCAAACGTGTCTGGTATGTGTGGTCGAATTCTAGGTTGCTTTTGTAGAGAAGTGGCCAATCAGAAGTCTCGTTCCTACAAGAGTTGAGCACAGTGGTTAACGCCATGATTGGTGGTCGACTGAGGCAATCTGCAACATTATTGGTGCTGTTGTTGAGTCTCAAAATTACTCTTTCCATAACAACCCTTTTTCATTCTTTTTGCTTATATTTCCATGAGAAATATGCATTCTCATCACCAATGACCAGTATATACTATCTTAAGGAGGACATTTAGTGATTTACATATTATGCTTTTTAAGTTTTGCTGTTTGAATACTTTTCTGTATATTAGCTATGAAATGCAACCTATTTTGTAGCTAATCGACTGTTCCGCAGCTACCTTCATGCTTTAACAGGTTCCAAGTGTCAGAAGGAGAAACTAACTACATGGGGAGCTTGGAAATCATCGTGACATGGAACCTGTCCTATTCACCTAGCCCAGGTCGACAAGGAAGATGGTATAAGATTATGGTCAATGGATAAGTCAAATGTAGAGATCGAAGGTAACATGAATCTTTTTCGTGGATAACTAACATGTTTCACAGTGATGGGAAGCATTATCTGAAACAATTACCTGAACCTACGGACTCCAACAACCACCTATACAACCGAATCCAATAACCACCATATTGTATTTATGTCTCCAGTAGTTGAGGAAGAAATTCCGCATACCTTTCTTCTACGTGTTTTGACTGTAGCATATTTTCCTCCACAAAACGTTGTATGGTTTTCTTATAAATACCTGTGTAAAGATCCGAGGAAGTTAGTAGTAATAGTGATAGTTTTATTGTGAAATCAAATTATGAACTCTGTAATTTCTGGGCTTTTTGTGTCCCTGTTGGTAATATGAAGATCACATGTTTTATGAGAATCTGAAGGAGTTTCCTTGGAGTTGATTGAGCAAGCGTAGCCTAATCCGTTGCAGAGGGCCCTTGCACTGAAAAGGTTTCATTTTATGTTATTTTTCTTCTTCTTTTAACTGTAAATTCATCATTTTCTTTCACAGTGTTTACAATCATTTTCTTTCTAACAATGTCTATAATGCAGTTTCATCATTTTACTATTAACAGTGTTCATAATTTAGAGTAGCTTCCATTTTCTTGATCTCTTTCTAGTTTTTAGCAGTAGTTAGAAGGTGAAACTCAGTAATGTAATCTAGTTTTCTTCATTCACTGTTTTACTAGTCTTTAAATTCTCAATTAGACTGATCAGTGCCATTTACTGTCTTTGCCATTTTATTTTTAAGTTTACTAACTCATGGTGTTAATGAATGTCTCTAAAAAACCCTTCAAGTTGATAACTCATCCTAAACTAAGTGGTTGAGCATTTCATTTATGCAATGAGTCCTTGCTGCATCTCTGTATTTTCTTTCTTTTAGATTAATGAAGTACATAATTTCTCAAATGTCATCCCAAGGAGACTTTCTCCCGAAATTGAGAGGTAGAGTAACTAAGTATTTCATTTAGTTTTATTTCTATAATTAGTTAGGCATCAGTTACAAATTTCACTTTCAATTCTTAGATCATGATTTGGAAATAATGGTAAAACAGGAATAGAAACTTTGTTTCATTTCTTGCATATGCTTTTCTTCCTAGTATGTCTCAGCTCTGTTTTTATCTCTTTCCTAAAAGCTCTATTTCATTTTTAGAATTTTGAGTAGTCCTTACAAAAGTTAGATTTAAGTTTTCGATAATTACATTGTAAATTATTAGGTATTAAAATACCAAAAACCCCCGAAAACAACATAAAACACAAAAACAATGAAGTAAGAAGGGTTATCTAGCACAAACAGTGCACTACACTTCATCAGTTTACGATACCTGGATTGATAATTTATGTAGGGAAATTTAGGACACTAAATTGACTGAACATTTTGGCACCATTGATGGGGAAGTGTAACTAGGTAGCCTTATCTCTTATATTAGAAACAAAATGATATGCATAGAGAAAGAGACTTTAAGGGTAGATTTATAGCTAGGGGTAGAAGTTCAGTTCCTACAACACCACCTACTTCACCAAGAAAAAGAAAAGACACACCTCCATCCCAAACTCATACTCCTAGCCATAGGACTCCTGGAATTCTAAGGGTAGAAATCCAATCAATAGAATCTCCTACTTCATCTACCAAGGGAGTCTTATGAGAGAAAAGTTTTGAATCTCCAACAACAGGAATAGCCTTTTTCACCTCCATAGGAGAGCACATTTTAGTTGAAGAATTAGGAACACCTAGTGAGGAAGAAGAAGTAGAACCACTCTCCCATATTCCATTAATAGAAGAACCAGAGGAGGAGGAAGTAACCTTGTAGGTTGAATCCTATACTGACTCTTAAGAAACTATAATGGCAGAAGAAGAACAATATGGAGAAACAAATGCCACAATGAAAAACATCTCACCTTCTATCCTCCCAAACTTCCATAAGTTGAAAAGTGAGGATCCTGAAACATTCTTATTTGAGTTTGAAGTCTTGTGCAGAACCTATGACTATCTAGAATATTCTCAAAAACGCAAATTGTTTCCTTCAACACTAAAAGGAGCTGCATTGAAATGGTTTATGGGGTTAGTTACATAGTCCATTAGAACATGGAATGACATGAAAAAAATGTTTTTGGATAGGTACTTGGATTATTTCATGCCTACCAATCACAAAGATGAAGTGTTCAAAATGATGCAAAGAGAGGATGAAAACTTAGAAGATCTGATTGAGAGGTTCAACTATAATTTGAAAGGAGCAAAGATGAATGATCTATATGAAGAAAACTTGAAAGCTCTTTTATTGAAAGCCATTAGATATGAGTGGATATATATCCTTAACATGATGGGGAAGGGAGATATCTCTCAACTTCCATTAAATAATATAGGAGAATTGTGTGTTCATCTCTCAAGAGGGAAATCTAAAACAAGGAAAGGGACAAGAGATCCTTCTCTTGTTAGAGTAAACAAATCTGCAACGGGATCTGTAAGTAGGGAAGAAATTGGTAATATGATTGATGAATTTAAAAATGACATTCTAGGGAGCCTTAGTGAACAATTAGACACACTTAAAATACAAAACAAGTAGAAAACCAAAGTTGATGCTTTAGCCATTTTTTGTCCAAAATCTAGAAAAAAACATGCTCTAAGGGAATGCCCTTTAGATGTGAAAATTGTAGAAACTTGTATGATTTTCTCAGAAAGTCATGAGACCAAGGGTTGTCCTTCAATCCCAAGTCTTAAGGTTGTCTTTCAAGAGGAAACAATTCCAAATTCTGCAGAACCTCTTTGTTTTGTTGCTAGAAGACCTTGGCAGGGGCCACAAAATTAGGTATTTAACAATCAAATGTATCTTCAGCCCCCACCAAACTAGAATTCTTGGCAGCAACCTTGGCCTCAACCTCAACCTCAATCACAACCATGGGCACAATAGGTACAAAATCCTTATGGGGCTGTTGTGGAGGTAAATCCCCTTTGCGGACAAAGGCGATCCCTACTAGCCCAAATGGGGTCTAACAACAATCAAACAACGCTAACACGCAGGTTCCTAATTGAAAATTAAAGACCGATGATGAGGGCCTACCTGGATTCCAATGCTAGTACTTGTAGAAGAGTCGTCGCTCCCATTCCTTTGCTCCGGCTGGTCACGATCCCCACGATCCTCGTGAATGGACACCTGCACATGCAAATAACGACACAAATACAAGCATAAAATCCAATAGATGCAACTATATATCAGTCACAAAGGATATAACTCAATCATCATTACATAAGACAATAAGAGTGGAACCATAATGATAGTCGTCTATTATTATTAATAAACAAAGAAGAATACAACCATAGTTTTGACATCAAATCCTCCTTTGGCTGGGTGATCAACAACACATGCCTTGCAAAGCTTGTTGGGAATGGGAAACAAGCCTCTCTCTCCTTGGTTACTTGGACAAGAATCTCCTCACTTTAGATTTAGCCTTATGGGGATGAAGAAGGCTTCTTGTAGCATGAGCTTAGCAATTCTCAGACTTTGGGACTTAGAATTTGGAACTTGGAGACTAACTTGTCAAAGGCAAAAGGACAAGCTTTTATAGATAGAGGAGAAGGAGTTAGGATCATACACAAGATTCATGGGATTGGCTTTATCACTATGAAGCTTCCATGAGAGGTGGAGAACTACTTCCCTTCTAGGGAGATTCAAAGCCAAACTGAACCAACTCAAGATGGAATCAATTCATGAATAGGTTAGGAAGAACCTTCGTAAGTTGGTTTGTTAAAAAATTTACCCAACTGGGCTGGCGCGAGTGCGACTCTGAGACAGAGCGCCAGCTGGCGCGACCTCTTTGGAGGATTTCCCACATTGGCACGAGTGATACATAGTGGAACTGCGCCAATGGAAAAAGGCTATTTTTATGGGTATTTTGCAGAAGGTGTCTTCAGGGCATATGAAGTACATACTCAAGGGGATATAATGCAAGTGTTTTTAGGTTATGTCACTTCTCACAGGTCCTGGAACGAGTCCTCCAAGGTGTGGGAGAAGGGGTAACAAGGACAGTGACAAATTACTGTGTAACAGATGCCCCCTAAAGCATGAGGCCTGAGAGAGAGAGAGGGGTGAAATGCTTTACAAGAACATGGCCAACCGAAAACACTACCACCAGAGAACCTGTGTGGAGAAGTACAACTGATATCTCAAGTACATGATGTATGTGGTATGGGCGCAGCGATCCATAGTAGAGTACATAAAAATCTAGATCCAAGGTATGGGCACGACCATCCAGTAAGGATCGATTCGTAGACTCAGGCATGGTCACAACCATCCAGTGAATAAGTCATGTAATGATCATAATAGTCCACAAAATCGCAACCCGGATCTCAACAGACAAAATCCAGGGTCTTGCGCTCCATCTCGACCCGAACGAAGTACAAGTTCAAGCATGCAAATATGGGAGTCGAAGTCGAACATGCAGGAACATCGTCTGATTACCAGTCAATGATGAAAACTATTAACAGACGTGAGAGGTACCACCAATAATGACAATGGTCCTCAAGGTACTATAGGTACAATCTACGGCGTGCGAATCAGTGAGCTGGCGTCGAACACTTTTAGAATCATTCGATCGGAGGCCAGGGATGAAAACCTCGCGTCAAACACGAAGAACCTACCATTGAGGCATGCAGGCTCCAAGGCACCTGAAGGGAGTCTCTGAGTCAAATTCCTGGATAATGAGATGAAGTCGACAGGAAGTGACCTTGATCGAAAGTGGGCCATAATGTTTCCCACATCATCGACCCAAGACAGAGAAGGATAAGATGTTTGTGAATTAGAATTATGTGAGGTATCAGAGGGAGGTTGAATATTTTGCAGAGGTCAACTTCTCTTGAACATACTAGTGGCACGACAGTGGAATTGGCAGTATTTGACATCAAATGATCAGAGGTCATGGTGACAAGGCAACGAGCAGATGAGAGGTCAAACAAGATAACCCAAACCCACGGAGGCAAGTGTAAAAACAGATGAGATGTCCCCACCCAGACACGAATGCAGATAAGTGCCATGTTCAAGAGCGACATACTACCAACGCGACAATAATTGTGGTTCCATTTTCCCCACCATTTCTGGCGAGTACCCCGGTTATTTTTTGATGACAAGCTTGACAGGGATAGCATATGCTTGAGAGGCATCGTTTCGACGGAATCCGATGCCATTAAGTTTTAATGAGTCTGACAAAGGAAGAACTCAGCGTATTTTCATGTTTAGAAGTTTGAAAAGACAGCGAAAAAGGAAACTCCAAGGGTGTCCTTTTTCATCAAGTTGTGTCTCTCGAGCCCGAAAAAGTATAAAACAATGCTCGAAAGAACCACCCAACCATTATGATCGAGGAGTACTTTTCATGATTAGTGATTTCAACCTGAAAAAGTAAAAAAGCGACCGAAATCACATCGTTTCATAACCGTTAATGAGCCTGAAACGACAAGGGCCTGACAATATTTTCGTCTTTACACGGTCGGAAAAGAGTTTTAAAGACGACTGCCTCTCGTTTACATTTAGCGAGTCGAGAGGAATAACTCGGCAATCTTTTCATCTTTAAACGGTCAGAAAAGAGCTGAAAGAAGACCTCCATTTTTATTCTCTTTAACGAGTCAAAAAGGGAAAAAATACTCGACAATCTTTTCATATTTTATGAGTCAGAAAAGAGCTTATAGGTGACTCGTCCTAGAGGAACGAGTGGTATAAAGGGTATCAACTCGTTCCGGCAATGGTGGAACTGCTCAAAACATGTAATGGTTAAGAGGTTGGCTAACAAAACCACTCTTAACTATGGTCCCTGTTACGCAGTAATTTGTCACCGTTGGTCACCGTCCTTGTTACCCCCGCTTTCGCACACCGGAGGACACATTTATGGACCTGTGACCAGTGACACAACTTAAAAACACTTGCATTCGAGTCTCCTAAGTATGAACTTCAAAATCCCTAAAGACACCTTTTGAAGATTAGCCCTAAAAAATGCCCTTTTTCCATTAGCGCGGGTCCACAGTGTCTAACCCGCGCCAATGGCTCAGTTCCTTCAAAGAGGGTGCACCCATGGACGCTCTGTCAGAGAACAAAGCCCGCGCCACCCAAAATTGGTCGTGATTTTTGGCCAACGTACATTGAAGTGTTTTTTCCTCCATTGCTCATGCAGTTCTCTGGGGAAAAATCCCATGGAAGTGGTCGAGTGTCGTCTTTTTCATCCATGACAACCCAGTTCAAAGGCTATTCTGGGACGATGACAAATCTTCAGTAGGTGTCCGGATACAATGAATATGTCCTCCTCCTCCATCTATAAATAACTGTCACCCTGCATTGAATCATCAAGTTTTGGAGAGAGCTAAGAGAGCTAAGATTATGCTGGATTGATAGTAAGAATTGAGAGCTATAGAGGAGTTATGCTGCTGAAGTATTGAGAGAGGAAGCCACTTTGCAAGGCATGTTTAGCTGCTGACCCAGTTGGAGGAGATTTCAACGTCAAGCCTATTTGGTTGTAATTCTTCTCTTCTTTTATTGAATAATGAACGACTGTCATTATGGTTCCACTCACATATTCTTCTGATGATATTTGAGTTATATCCTGCTTGACTGATATATAATTGCATGATACTGGATTTTACGCTTGTGTCGGATTGTTCTTTGTTTGTGCAGGTGTCCATACGTGGAGCGTAAGGATAGTGACCGGCCAAAGCTAAAGGACAGGAGTGGCGTTTCTTCCACGACAAATAGCGTTGGATTCCAGGTAGATCTTTCTGATCAATCTTTAAATTATGCAATTAGGAACTTGCGTGTAGCATGTGTGATTGTTGCTAGACCCCTGTCGGGCTAGTGGGATCGCCTCTGTCCGCAGAGGGGATTTACCTACCCAACAATTTGGCGACTCCACTGGGGAGTTGGTTGTTGATTGTGTTTGTATTGTTTGATTTGTAAATTGTGGACGGAGTTTGAAGAGCGTCCAGGTAGCCTTCGAAACACTTCTGCTATGCAGAAGTGAAGTAGATCAACGCCACTTCAGTCGATCTCCGGGTCGGTTTACAAACTGGACAATCTCAATCTTGCCTCACATGTCGTTTTTTTTCTCATTTATTTGTCTGAATAATTTTCTTGGTTAGAATTCTTGCTATCTTTTTTACTTGCTGGCTCTGTCTAGATACTAGAAGCCAAGCCTGAGACCATCTGTTCTGTCTTTTTGCTTGGCAAACTCCACCAGCGCGTTTTTCTTTGAACAGTCGCGCTGGTTGGCGCGTGTTGCTCTCAGACAACTCGCACCAATCTCTGTTTAGCGCGAGTTGCAGACTTACAGTCGCGCTGCACTGGTTAAGTTTTTTAATAAGCTTGTTTGCCAGTCTCTTAAGCTTGGTTCTGTGTCTTTCTGCTCTTTTTATACCTCCTGGAAGTCTGTTGGGCTGTTCTTTGGCTGGTGGCTTTTCCCATCCTTCAGTTGTTCGCCTTTGTCCATCGATTTTACATCTTGGCCTTTGTGGTTTTTGTGTTATCGAGCCTTCTGTTGGATTGATGATTTATAGATCCGGTCATTTTATTGATTGATTTCCATATTCTTCTGGTGGTTATATGAGTTTTACATTTCATACTGCAAGTATCTCGCTTTTAGCTTGCTTGTTTTTTACCTAACTTCATTGTGACTTAGCTTACATAGTTCTTTGAAGATCTTGGTTTTTCTTTGCTTTGCTGGGTGATTGTTCATGTTTCAGATTTGGCTATAGATTCTTTGGAATGAATTATCTAGTTGTGAATATCTCTTGAAATCCATTAAGTGCATTATTATATTTTTCAGAGAAAAGAACAAAGATTTTTTGCTTTTCGTCAATTAGCATGTTATGTTAATTTTTTGCTTTTAAAAAGAAAATGAAAAGATTTTTCCTTTCTTGTTATTAGCTGCATTAGGATTTTTGGGATCGTTTTGTTTGAACCTCTTAACTCTTCTGTAGTTAGAATTCATCAAAACGAAACGAATACAATTTTCGCATATAGTTGCATTTAGGACATTTCGAGGGATTACATACACTAAGACCAGAAACTGAGACTTAATCGAAGATGAACAATAAAATTAATTCAATGAACCTAACAACGCATTGAAACTTAACGCTCACATTCTAGAGGTCTAGGCTAGAGACGTGTTCCGGCGTCGTTAAGCCTGGTAGTTTATCGTTGAGTGGTTGGGTGATTCCTCCATGGTGAAACGATAGGTGCTAGTACGGACTGTGCTCCCACGTACCGTCGAGTATAAATTGGGAGACCCCTATAGGCTTGCAACCTTTGATCCATAGGAAGTTGAGTCTGTCGCCCTACAAACCGTAATGCACTGAACACATCATTCGGGAAGATTGACTGCAGTACGGGAAGTCCTTGGTGATCTTCTGATCGCTAAGGTGTATAAGCAGTTTTACGGATTGTTTGGCAAACCCTTTTACCTAGATTTCCAGAGTAGTCAGCTTTTGATCCTTTTCACACTGTCTAACAGAAAAGGTGTAAGTGAGCAGCTTGTCACTTTGTGCTCAATAAACAATCGAAGGAGACTAGAGTCAGCTTTTCGTCCTTTTCTCGACTCTTTAAAGATGAAAAGGTCAAGTCAAGTGTCTTAATAATTTATCTAGCCACGTTCACATTACCCAGTTAGATCTTGTGTACGCTAGCTTGAGTAGGATTTCGTCTTAATATGGAAAATTTCCTGGGATTCACCAACCTAAGTTCCCCACCTGATGGGGATGTTGGTCGTTTCCCTTCTCCTGGAAATGCTGGTGCTCTTTATATGGCAACACTAACCCTCCCAGGGTTAACTATCGGGTTACCAGTTTGGCTATTTTCAAACTCTGTGGTCCCTACTATGTCGGATGATACTACATCAGTCCCTCCACCTGCTCAACATCCTGTTGAACCGAAAGTAGACCCCACCCCTTCGACACCTACTTCAACGTCTCCCTCTTCGCCTGGCGAAAGCACCCAGGTAGCTAACAAGAAGAAGAAGAAGTCAAACAAGGGAACGGTTACAAACACAATAACGACTACAAGCACAACTGTTGTTCCACCACGGACAACGGAAGACAGACTCCTTCCCACTCCTCCGCCCAAGGTTAAGTTTCCTTGCAGACTATGCAAGGAAAACCACCTTCTTCGTGATTGTCCTGGCATTCCCAGGGTCTTAAGAATATGGTCTCGTGATCCAGCCCGTCCCTCATCGTCCACTGACGCTCACGGCGATGCTACCTCCGTAGTTGGGAATACTAAGGGAAAAGGGAAGATTCAAATCCCTTGAAAACTTTGTGAAGGCAATCATTTCCTTCACCTTTGCCCACTCATGGACAAAGCCTCCTCTGTGTTGGAAAGTATTACAGATCCCTCACCCCAACTCCCCGCTGGATATCAGCGTCTTTCTGCAACTGCAGATTGTCCTTCTACTGACCACAAGGTTGGTTTGCATACCTCTCTTGTTCAGTCTCCTCTTCCTGCACCTGGCTCCACCCAGCCTGTTCCCGATCAACCATTGGTCGGTGATCGTGTCAGTTCGAGTTTACCACCAGTTGACCAACCTGTTCTAGATGATAGTCATAAACAGGTTCTTCATGTCTCATCAAATTCTCCTGAGTCTGACGATGATCCTCTTATCCTTATTGACTCAGAGGGTCCTTCTTCGACTCCGTTTGACCAAGGGGGCAATCATATGATTCCCCCACCAAGCAATTCAACTATCTCCTTTGATTGGAGTCACCTGACCACTTACCACCTTCCATCCCATGTACCTTTTCAGATTACTATGCATGCCTATGACACGGCCCTACCTGGCACCGTTTTGGATGAAGGCGCGTCGGTCAGTCTCATGCCGTATACTACTTGGCAAGCTCTCGGTTCCCCACCGCTTAGGCCGGTCATGCATACTCTGTTGGCTTTTGACGGAAGAGCATGTCCATCTTTAGGAGTCCTCCCACAGCTCCCTATTACTCTGGGAGGCAAAACCGTCTATATAGACGTAATGGTTATCCAAAGTGCTCTTGGTAACAATTTTCTCCTTGGTCGTGACTATATTTATGCCATGGGGGCTATTGTTTCTTCGCTTTTCCGTGTGATTTGCTTTCCACACAATGGAAGGATTGTCACTATTGACCAATTATCATTCTTTAGCCCCCCTGTGCCGTTGTCACCTCCTCCCGGTTCTCATCTACCAGTTGTATCTGCCTCCCCGCAGGTCAACTATGTGAGTACCTCTCCCCCGCCCCTATCCAACACTACCGACATCGTCAATAGTGTTTTGGGGGCATTGGAACCCAATTTCCATGGCTTTGAACTCCCATCGGGAGCGCCACTCCTGGAAGTCCCAACTTCCTCTTCATTATGATGAAGACCTCGCGGAGCATAGTTTTCCCTCTGTCAAGCTCCCTAAAAAATGAAACAAGGTATCTCGAGGATAGTTTTGATCTTGTGGCAACCTCGTTAAAAAATGAAACATGATTGGTCGGAGCATAGTTCATTCCCCTATGTCAAGCTCCTTAAAAAATGAACGGTCCAGTCGAAGAAGAAGCAAAGCCCTGTTTGTGCATCAGACTTTGATTCACTCCAATGGGTTTGCATTCTGTCGAGCATAGCTCCTGATCTTGTGTCAAGCTCGTTAAACAATGAAACAAGTGTCGAGCATAGTTCCTGATCTTGTTTCAAGCTCGTTAAACAATGAAACAAGTGTCGAGCATAGTTCTTGATCTTGTGTCAATCTCGTTAAACAATGAAACAAGTGTCAAGGATAGTTTTGTTAATGTCTCAACCTCGTTAAAATAATGAAACTGTTTATTTCGAGGATAGTTCATACCCATTATGTCAACCTCGTTAAAACAATGAAACGTGTGTTCATGTTTTTCGGACACATAACCATTTAGTCAACCTTCAACCCATTTTCAATGGACTGAAGCTTGGGGGGCATATACCTCGGATTGATACACGACGTTTGGGGGCATGCCCGTTCCACTTCCCATCAAGCATAGTTTGCATGTATGCCACGTGCTTTTAAGCTTGTATAAAAATAAAATTTTGTATAAAGTATATGCGTGTAAATACATTCCAATGGGTCATTTGTTATGCACTAGATACATTAGATTACATATGTGTCCAACAGTCGCATAGCATATAAAACACATAATCACATGTACAAGATCCATCTAGGAATAAATATAAGCATATAAAAATACAAAAACACATGGGTCACATGTTATGCAACTGATACATTTGCATAACATAATTACAACATCATCACATGTACAAGATCCATCCAAAAAATCGATATGTATATATATATACGTGAGTCAAAGTGTTCGCGCCCTGCGCGTTACAAAAAACAATACATGTCAAAAGTCTATACAGCCGCTGACATTGTACTCCTCAAAAATGTACAAAAATGAAACCTAGATGTCTAAGCACGGTTATGCTCGTGATAGCATGTCACTGCTCGTACCAAACGTCTCAACAGACGATGGACACAAGTAGACACCCCCACCGTATGCCTCTGATAAGCTCTAGGCACATCTACCAACCTACCATAGTCTGGGATACCTCGAGTTAGCGCCTCAAGGTTCTGCACAAGATCATCCTCACCCTCTATTTGAGGGTCTACTGCGGGTTGCGCTCTATGCACATTATGGGGCACGTCAGCTGGTCGCTCTGCGCCAACATCTGTATACATATATAGACGCTGTTAGAAAATAGACATGTATTAACAAAAAATTTAATACATAAAAAACATTAAAAAACAAAGAGTTCTTATCCAGCTCCTCATCCCAATCCTCTCCATCAGGTAGAGGGAGATCAGGATCTCCGGTGAAATCCGTGCCCGCATAGGGCCAGTCCTCAACGACTATCATTTGGTGTCGGAGCCAAATGAAGAACTCGGGCTTCCAGGACATCTGTTGGCCCCCTCCTCCTCTGGGCATAAGTTCTGCCCACCGATGCAACCTCGGCTCCCTCAGCACTGGATCTGCTACTATCCCTCCAGGTACCCGAAAAATCGGCAACCGCTCTAGAAAGAAGGTCACCAGAATTGACCCATACCCAAACTGTTTGTTCCCACCCCGCTTACACTTGGTAAGCTGTCATTTGATATTGGTCATCACCACGGAAGCCCAATCAAACACTGTAGGATGGAGACACTCGGTGGCCAACAGCAAGTGATTCTTGCTGGCCTCATGGGGTGCCTGTATACCTACTGCCCAGGTAATGGTAAACAAGATGATTCGCAGAACCAAGCTGGGAATCATGTTGATATATATTTTCCTGCTATTCACGCCAAAACGTGCATCAGGACATATTCTATCCTTCACCTCCTCGATCTTCTCTACAGAAGGTCGACTGCCTATCAGAATGGGACGCGCACCCCGTCGTGATAAACCTGTAATAAAATAGACATCGGAAACATCCAATTCCAATGTCTGGTCCTTCAGGCGGAACACCTGATCCTCTACATCCCAAGCGTCTACTATGAAACGTAGTAGCTCAGGTTGTGCACGTAGGTAGGAGTATGAAAGAACTTCTTGAGCCCGCAGTCTCTCAACGCAGTCATACAATCATCATCTACCAAAGCTAGGGCATCAACCTCACTGTGCTCTCGTTCTTTCCATTCTACCACCATTTTTGGCAAAATCCTGCAAACAAAGGACAAATTTCAATCATTAGATAAATATTAAAACATAATTTGAAAGAAAATTGAAAATTTAACGGTCCAATTTGGCACAAATTGAGATCACGCCATTGGCGCGACTGTTTCTAAAAACAGTCACGCTAATGGCGCGACCTCTATGAAAAATTTCGCCATTAGCGCAGTCCCGTGCCAGAAACCCGCGCCAATGGCGCGGACCTAAAAATTTTTAAATCCCCTTGCAGGAACCTAAAATGTGGATAAAAACTAGAAAAAATGGAATGAAAATAAAGCTTAGGATGAGGCCTCTTACCTGTTGCAGACGGCGACTCGAACGGTGTCCTGGATCGGTCACAATCAGCAGGTGAATCACTAGAAACCCTCCAACAGTGAACTCATAAGGTAAAAAGTGAAAAGTAAATTTGTTTTTTACTTTTTTTACTATTTATAGCACTATTTTAGCCCAAAAATACATTAGAAGTGTTAATTTTAAGTATTTTTAGGGTATTTTTGTGTCGAAATAGGCTTTACACTGTTGGTAGAATGATGACAGGGTCTGGTGTAGTCTAAACGAGCGTCTTTTTAACTTTTTCAAGCTCGGAAAAACACAAGAAAATGTTACTAATGGTCTGCTTTCAGCTCTTTTCCTGACCTTTTAAAGCGGAAAAGATCGTCGAGTTGTCCCTCTTGGCTCGTTAAACGGTTACTAAGGGGCGGTCGTTTTAAGTTCTTTTATCGAC